>JANRGW010001792.1:0-23831 GCA_024733675.1 Psilopsiagon aymara | reverse complement strand
GAGAAGCTGTGGCTGCCCCATCCCTGCAGTGCTCAAGGCCAGGTTGGACACAGGGGCTTGGAACAACTGCTCCAGTGAAAGGTATCCCTGCCCTTGGAAGGGTTTGGAACTGGAGGAGCTTTAAGGTTCCTTTCCAACCCAAGCCAGTCCAGGATTCCACGAGTCTATAAATTAACATCATCTTCAGTTTGAAAGCCACTTCCACCAGCATCACTGGAACCCAGGTACCCACAGGTTTGTGGTACCGCAGCTAGTGGGAGCACCAGAAAAGCACCGTGACTGAGCATCACTCCTCTGCTTGCCCTGGAAATATTTCCATGCAAACTGTGCTCCGGGGAATTTGGGAACCCCATCTCCTCGCTGCCTCCTGCTACTTCAGTTCCTTGCTGCCTTCCTTTGCTAGAGTCCATAACGCTTCAACTGGGATTAATTTGGCCTCGTGCCTTCATTTCCATCCTTGGCCTTGAATGTCCTTTGAGCTCCTCTTAAAAAGAGATTGATTAATATGAAATTACTCAAAGTCCTTTTAGCCAGTGCCAGTTTTGACACCGAGAAGGAAAGCGCAGGATAACAGTGCCCAAATCAAACATTTGCCAAATTAATTCCTCTGCTAGAAATTGTTTCAGATTTCGAGTATTGTTTTAAGAATCCATCATGCAGTAATTCTTTAATTAGCTCGGTGCTTGCTTGGGTGATGACACCTCGATCTGATTTATGAGGAGGCAAAATATTTGAGGTGAAAGCCTTTTTACACACATCCCAAAACAAAAGGGAAGGGAAAAACCACAACCAGGTGCAGAAGACCCCTGAAAGCTACAGAATGCCTCTGAAACTTCACGAGAGCATGGTGTTGGAGGGAATTTGGTCCTGGGTATCAAAAAGGGATGGGGTACGGGAATGGGCATGGGCAGGACAAGCAGCAGTGCTGATGTCCGCTGGCTGCTGGCCACAGCCTTGGGAAATCGCATTAGGGCCACTGCTTTTCTGCAGAACTGCTGCTAATGCATTAATACTCCATTTCGGATCAGGGCCCATCGATTCCTCATCTCTGAATAACTAATTCCAGCCCCATGCTTGGAAATCTTCCCATTTCCAGCAGCTCGCTTCACCTCCATCTATGTGATGAAAGCGTCAGGGCTTAGTACCCCATCTCCCTTCCGCATCTGCATTGCTGTCCTTTACTCCTGGCAGAGCATCATCACTGCTGTCAAGCACCTGATGCTGAAAACATTGAAGCCTCAAAACCCGGAGAGCCCAAACCACAGCTCCTGAGCACGCTGAATCAGCAGGACATCTCTCCCCTGCAGCTCTCGCTCTCAGTTTTGCTCTGGGTTAACTCAAAGAGGGAGAAGATTCTATCTTTGGTGGTCTCAGTTTAGCAGTAACCGAAACTCTTTATCACCCCAGCACAAATTAGCTTCAAAACTCCTCAAACTGCCTCAAATTTCCCACAAAATTCGCTTTTTCTGCTTTTCCACATTGGCTCCATTAACCCTATCCCTTCCCCTTGGTTTGCTAGGGATAGAATAGGATGGATCATCTCACCCCACACTACCCAATGCATGCACTAAGTCAGCAGAAACCTCCCCAAAACTGCTTGCAGCATCCCGGCTGCTCACTGCATGCCCAGGAGCTTCCCACTCCCACAGCAATTCCTTTTCACTGGTGGGTGAAGCCATTCCCACCTCATCCAGCACTTTGGCAATCAAGGCATTATATAACCCCACGATATTAAGATTTTTTTCCAGCCCCCATAGAATGCCTATAAATAAAGGTGAGGGGAAAATAATCCCAGTGCAACCTGGTGATGGATATATCCACCTCTGCATCCATGTGCAGCTAAAACTCCTGGGGGTGAAAGAAATGGGAGTCCACGCTGGGCTTAAATTCAGGCCAGCGCCTAAAAAAGACCCCCAGGATTCACCACCATGGACAAGTGAGGAGCGATACCCCCAAGCCCTCCAAGCATGGGGTCGAGCTGCCTTTCTGCTCCTCAAGGGGAGGTTTTATTGCCCACCCAGCTCAGGAGCTGATTCTGATGACAAGCACAGGAAAACCCACCCAGGACCTCCGCATCCCTCTCAAATCCTCCTTCCAGAGCCAGAGCCTCCCTGTGAACCCAAATACCTGCTTTCTGAACTCAAAACCCCTCACTCCAAACCTAAACCTACTCTGACGTTGGCATGAAAGTTGGTGGAGAGGCCACAAGAGAGAGCAGGTGAATGGGGGAAGGATTTGACGAGAAAAAAGGTGGATTTGAGGAGGCAAAAATAGAGGGATTTGGCTTCAGGGAGTTTAAGGGGAGAGGGGAAATGGATGCTGAGGAAATCTTCAAAGCTAAAGTCTGCATAAATCGGGGCTGAGCTGAACCAAGTCCACAGAGACACACTCAAATACTGCTCTGCAGTGCATGCATTCATTCCGGACAGTGAAATCCCATTTGTCTCTCCCCTTTCTTTGCATTTCTTTGGGATTCATTCATTTAAGGCTGAAGTCCCTAAATGGCCTTTTTCTCCCCCCGACCCTTCCTGTCTCCTCCTAAGCTGCTGTAATTTCCCAACAAGATTTATTCCGCTACTTTCCCTCCTGTTACTGATGATCCTGGCTTGTGAATTGTCGCCAGAGGATTTGCTCTCCTTCTATTGCTCCACAAGTGCAAAAGGTATAAGGGGCTCTAGAGGCAAGGAAATCCTTCAGGTTCTCAAAAATCCCATCTTTGCCCAAGTTCCCAATGTTTCTCATATCAAAGAGACTCCAGAGATGGTTGCAGCCATGATTTTCCCAGTTTTAACCCAATATCTGCTTTTACATATTATTTCTGGTGATGATAGAACAGCAAATGCTCCCAGCATTTTTATCCCATAAAACCAAAAGTCACATTTTAAAGGAAAAGCATTAAGGCAAGGAGGGGGTTCAAACACAGCCAGCCCTAGCAAATCCTAATAGGAAAGACCCAACTTTGTCTTTAATGAGATGAAAAATAAACCACGAAAGGGGAAAACACATATTGGTGACAGAAAGAAACTAACTGGATGGTGTAAATGTTCTTTTAATCCCAATATTTGGATAAATGTGTCCTCAAAATATTATTGGTTTCTGCTTCCTAAAGCTCAGCTTTGACCTGGAAGGACGAGAGATGGGACCAGGGGGAGTAGTTTCTCTGCAGGATATTGATGAATGCTTCTGCCCTGAATCAGGGGGGGAAATATTATATACATATATATATATGTATATATAATCTCCAGGAAGTCTGAATGATGAAGGCCTTTAAAAAATGATCATTTCAATCCATGCATTTCACTGCGGCTTTAACCATTTCACAATTTCTTCCTCCTCCCCTTACCTCTTTTCCCATTTATTTTCCTAATTTTTTCTAAGGAGAAAGACCTCAAATTTAGAACACAGGCACCTAGAAAAGAACAATAATCCTTAAACAGATTTGTTTTCATTTCTCCCAACTTTGAAACCATTCTCCTCCAACATTCAGTCTTCATCTCCATGCTCCAACCTCATCCTGTTCCTGCAGCCGCCCGGGGTGATGCTGAGCCCATTAGGAAGCCATAGGCTGTAAATCATCCCATTCCCAAATGCCTGGTCAAAAAGGAGGAAGACTGATGGAAGTCTTATTTAAATATTTGGAAGTCGTTCGGAGGCATTTAAGTCTTTCTTCACTCGCTTGTCCCTCTCCAGCCAGCCGAGGGCATGAAAGGAAGACGGATAGCTGAAATAAAGCTTCCAATCAGCACCTTTTTCCCTGTCTTTAGCCACTTTTTAGGCTTAATCGTGATGAATAAGACGATGACATGGTGCTGGCGCATGGGAGGAGGTGGTGGGATGGAAGCATCCCCCCTCCATCCTAATTTCCTGCACTTCCATGGGTGCCTGCTGCCTTTTTATCTGCCACATTTGAGAGGGGATGCTGCATCCTGCTGCCGATCCCTATCTCCCAGGGAAGGCGATCTCTCTCCAGGCAGGAGTCAGAGCCTCCTAGTGCTTTTCCAAACTGTAAATCCCATTTTTCATATTGATTTTTATCAAGTCTCAGGAGATTTGGCCAAGCAAGCACCGGGCATGGCATCGCAACAGCATCCATCCACCCAAAAATCCTAAGGTGTCCATCTCTTGTTGGGATATTTTGGCACTTTGGGTTGGGTTTTTATGGGAAAAAAGCAACATGCCACTATTTCCCAGGAGCTAAGCCTCATGTAATGAATTCCCCACATGGATTCAGGGTGCAATTCCTAAAAATAAGCCTTTTTACAAGCTTATGGCAGCTTCTCCAATGCATGGCATCCTTGCAAAGGAGCCCAGCATCCTGCAGCTCCATACCAAGAGTGAGAAGAGACAACACATTAAGCATCTTGGGGCTAAAAAGAAGGAAGCCAGGGCTGAAAGCTGCAGAAGCTCTTTTACCTAAAACCCCCACCCATTGAGTTTGATCTCAATTCCCCAAGGATGGGCTGAGGTTGATATGAAATTTTGGGTCCAAGCATCATGCTCAGTCCCCAAGTTTCTCCCCAAAACCCCTTCCTCTCAGCATAATGTGCCATTGAACGGCTTTGGTCCCCCTTTGCTTTATTCATGGAGATTTGCATTGATTTCACAATAAAACATTATGAGTTCTGCTTGGGGAAAAAATCATAATAGAAGTAAATACCGTTGATCTGCTGCTTAATTCAGGCCAGAATTTACACCAAGGTTGCAAGAGCTCAGCATTTTTATATGATATTTTTAGGGTCCTTTTTAAAAACACTCCTTTATGAAAGTTTCTGCTGTTTGGGAGCTCACATCTCTCCAGGCTTTGGGTTTTTTTTTGGTGTATCTCCCACTATAGACACCAAAGGGGCATTTCAGAGCCCTTTTAGCTCAAATGGTGTTGTTCACTATTGTATTTCAGCTTCAGCCACACCAGTAACCTGATTTTCGCTGGGATCCAGTGATGCCTCCACTTCCCAGCACCCTTAGAAGAAGCACAGCTTCATTCAACACCCGTTCATGTTGGCCAACTTCTGCGAGAACCAACTGTTTTAGGAAACACAAGATAATGCCAATTTTTCCTCCCTGTCCCCACACACACTACTAGGAAAAAGAGGGCAAAAATCCATGTAAAATAGCACAAAATCAGTCAATTTTGGTCTGCTGTGGATGTAGACCCCCTAGGTCCAATTGATTGAGAAGGAGCAACACCAGCTTACACCCATTGTGAGAAGAGCCCCTCTGTATTTGCCACTTGCCTTTAGCAGATCACACAAATATCATAGAATCACTGAACAGTTAGGGTTGGAAAGGACCTTAGGAGCATGAAATGGTTTGGGTTGAAAGGGACCTTAAAGATCATCTAGTTTCAATCACATATTGATATATCCCAATATTAATATGGGCTATTTATATCAATAAATCCCAAATCCATAATAAATTAAAGCAAGCGTTCATCACAGAATCCCGGACGGGGTTGAAAGGCACCTTAAAGCTCATCCAGTTCCAAGGCACCTTCCACTAGACAGGGTTGCTCCAAGCACTGCCCAACCTCATCCAGTTCCAGGGGGTTCAAACTGGTTGAGCTTCATGGTCCCTTTCAATCCGAACCCTTCCATAATTCTGTATTACAGCTGGGCACAGAGGAAACGAGCTCAGGAGCTGCTTATCTTTCCTCTAGAGAGGATTTTTCCCCCTTCCCCTTGCAGGGTGACCTGTACTGCTACAATAACCTCAGTGTACTTGTGATCTCTTGCATGCAGCAGGCAGCATAAAGGAATCCAGTTGGGTTTTGTCCCAAGGAGCAACACCTCTCCTGAGCAGATAACGGCCCAGTTCAGAAACTCACGCCCTGCGAATGCGAAAATTGGTTTTCACTGATGTCCTCAAAGAAAATAGAAAATCAAAGGAAAAATCCCGATTTCCCCGACTCTCCGGAGGAAAACTCCTCCGAAAGTGTCGGTTTTAGGCTTCTCTGAAACGTCAGTTGATGCATTTCAAAACCAAATTGAAACCCAACCGCTTCAAAGCAGAGGAAAGAAATAAATATAGCGGTTAGGTTTTGAACAACATGAAAGATTATACAAAGCATTTCTGTTCTCTCTGGACCTTTCTTCCCCAAACACAATCCTGGTGAAACCAGAAGCATTTTTGCATCTTATGGAGATGCTGTTTTCTCATCTAGATTATAGCGCAAGCGAGATGTCTTCCGTTAGATGTACCAACCCTCTGTCACCTTCCTGGAAGTCTGTCACCGAGGCTGGATTTGATAGGAATTGCCTGGGGACCAAAATGCATCTTTAGAAACCAGCTCTTTGATTTTGTAAATTAGAATTCTAAATCTATTAAAGCAACCAAGTGATGTTTGTTATAAATGGGACCTCCTCACAGTGCCTGCACGAAGCAGGGGTGGGTCCAATGATGGGGACAAGCTCCCTCCCTTGCTATTTGGTCTGACTGTGCCACTCAACAGTGGCCCCAGTTGTGTCCGCCACCAATAAACACAATTTTGGGGTAGGATATACTATTTCTCCTGCTGGCAGATGTCTATTTCCCAGCCTGTCAGGTGCAAATGAGATCTCCATTGCAACCTTCTCCATGAGCATCTTCTGGTGAGATGTCATTGCCTTGGAAACAGGCACCGTGCTGCTGTGACAGCAGCGTTTCTCCTGGTGGAGAGTCCCCCACTCTCCCCAGCTGCCAATATTCACAGCTCCACCAGGCCCCACAGCTACCCAAGTGCTGATGTCGGTGTCCTCCAAATGTGGGGACAATCCCAAACTCCTCAAGCTTTGTCCAACTGGGTTCCTCCATGACCCATGTTTTGGGACATGACACCACCCCACCAGAGTCCTTTGTGGGATAGGAACAGCTAAAATTTCCGTGGTCCAAAGGCAATATTACCATCAAATATCCCCAGGAGATGCCAAAATACACATCTTGGCCATGCTCCTCCTCTTGAAGAAGTACATGGCACAATAGAGATACTCAATTGCTTTTTGTTGTGTCCCCTTGACCTCACTAGGTGTCCTATGGGGCTAGTTATCTCCAGTTATAAGCAGATGAGTCCTTCTGAAATGTTGATTGCAAAATCAATAGGTGTTTCATTTTAATTGAATTTCTGAGCCAGACAAGAACATTGAAGCTGCTTCTCCCTCTCTTCTTGCACAGGGGATGTGGTGCAGACAGAACAATGGACCATTCCATCAGGGTCAGACAAGACAACAACTTGGGCCAGTCCAGCCCATGGACTTGAGAGCAAGATGTTTATATCAGTGAGAATAGCTTGGAATCACCCAAATCTCGCTTTTGTTCTCCTGGTGTATCCAAACCATTACCCAAATCTGTTTTCTTCTCCTGCCCCTTTCAAACCACATCTTCCTGCTGTTGCCACCAGCTTTAAGAGCATCCAGAGGGTCTGGGTGCTGACTGAAAGAAGAAGGAGAGCTGGGGCAACCCATGAACTATGATTCGACAGATGCAGGAGACCCAGGGGTCTTCAGCCAGTGGTGTATCCCTCAAATAACCACCATCACTGGCTCTTGACTCCAAAAGTTTCCAAGGAAACAGCCCTGCCTTTAGCACTTGGTTGTGCCAAGGAGGTTTTTGGAGAGATGCATTTTTGTTTGCCTCATACAACCTGTGCAGGTCATCCACCAGCATGCCTAAGCATCATTGCTGAAGACATTACTGACTAAACCCCTAATTTTCCTGCCTGCATCTGCCTCCATGGAGCAGCATGGGAATTTCAGATGCACAAAGTGGATCGATATCAGCTTGTTCTACTGCCCATGTTAATTTGCAATTTGGATGCAGAAGCTGAATGCACATTGGCAAGAAAAAGAAGCTGAAAGCAGAAGAAGAGCAGCCCCTGGTCCTTCGAGGGTTTGGGAGGCTGGAGAGATGTGCACAGCTATCAGGGAAGACAAGCAAGACCCCAACCAAACCCCAGACTTAATTGGAGCACTGGGCTGGTAAATGCCCCTGTGTTTCGGAGGAGGGCAACACAGCTCTGCAGCCCTCCATCCCTGCTCTGATAACCACTAGTTCCACAGGACAAGGAAAACCAATGAGGAAAAGCTCAGGACAAAGCAGCACTGCACCACTGCAGGCAAAAATGATGTGCAAATCCTCATTTTGCTGCATTTTTGTGTTCCCCACAGCACCCAAACCCAGATGCTGAAGCAAAGCAGCTGCTCAATAGCAATTTTGGAGGAATATATATCACCCAAAGGGATATAATCTGGTATCATCCTGCCTTACTCCCCTTCCCAGGGCAAGCTCACCTCATCAGCACCTCCAAAATGAATGGGGTTTGGGTTTTTATTGCACCTCCAACCCCACAATCCCCATGAGTTCTGCCTAAAGAAAACCTATTTGTGCAGCAGAGGTGTCCCATTTGGAAAAGCCAATATCCACCTGCAGGCTCATAATGCAAATGGAAAATGCAGAGATGTGAAAGGAGGCAAAGAGGCCCCAAAATAAAGCCTAAAAACTCCATGAGCACAAGTTGTTCCCCATCCCTGAGGCAGAGGTACAGGACTATTTGTGGTCCAAGTCGCCAGGCACACGGGGCAGGGAATTTGGGGCAACCCCACGGACCTCACCCCAATTTCTCCCTCTTCCCCCCCCATTATGTTAGAAATTAGGCCATTGTCTAATTGCTTCACTACTGCAGAAACCCTTTTTTTGCAGCAAACTTGCCAAAAATCACGAATTGAAGTGCTCCTGAGTATGGGAGAAGCCAGAATGACTGTTGCTGGTGCCAGGCATTGAAACAGTTGACCCCAATACTTCAATTGCAGTGTTTTCTTGCTAAATGGCCTTTCAGAAGGTATTTATGAGCTTGAGTCCGCCAGGGATGCTCAATGAGAATGAATGGTAAACCAGGTCCCACAGAACTGCCAAATCCAAAGGGACTCGTGCATGGAGGTGCCTTGGAAAGGGTCATCCATCCCCATGAGGACAGTGATGGGCACTGCTGAAAAACTGCTTCACCCTAGAAATAATATAATGAAAGAAATAATATACATTATAATTATAAGTTAATTAAAGCAGAAGAGATCAAAGACACTTTAGACAGATTAATGATACAGCAAGTGCCAGAAATTTTCTCCAGTTTATGCATCAACTGCATCACCAGTGCCTATTTTCAGGCTCTGGTGCTTTTGTGTGTGCAGGGCAGCTCTTTCATTCCCTCTCCTGGTCCCCCCCTCTTTTCCCTTGCCTCTCTTGATGGATGAAGGATTTGAAGTCCTAACAGCTGCAGGGATTTGTGTGGGGAAGAGAAGCGACATTCAAAGGATTATCAAATGAAAAAATCAACTCCCTTTAAAAAAAGAGAGATATAATAAAAAAGGAGAGGGTTGGAGAAATTGCAGGCACATGTAGGGAGATGCGTGTACATATATATTTAGTTATATATTTAGCTATATATATGTTCAGTTTCATATTTTATATCTATTTATTCAAATATATATATAAATATATAAATATATCTAGAGAGAGAGCAACCTGGTCTAGTGGGAGGTGTCTCTGCCCATGGCAGGGGGTTGGAACTAGATGATCTGAAAGTCCTTTCGAATCCAAATCATTCTATGATTATATATTTATATATCTGTAAATAAAATAGAGGGGGGTCAAGAGGAAAACAAGGAGGGCAAGGTCAGGAATAAGCCAGTATGCTACAAACTGGAGGGAAATGGGATACTTTTAGTGATGCTGAGCACGGTGTTTTCCAGGTTTCAGCTCCTCACCCCTTGTTTTCTCTCCCTTGGCTGAAGATGATGGGTTTCTCCTTCTTTTTCTCCCCATGGGATGCTCTTCTCTGTGTTAGGGTGGTGCATGTGCCCGGGGGACTATATGGAGAGTTGGGGGGTGTCTCAAGATCTCATATTCTCTCTGCATTGCCACCAAGGACTGTGTTTCCACAGGGAAAAGCAAGCTGAAGCCCAGATAGAAAAAGGAAAACAAGCCTTTATAAACACCCCCAAACTGGCAGCCTAAATTCAAATTGCATGGGGAAAGAGAAAAATTCAGCCTGGAAAACCAAAGGAGACCTGGAAAAACACTCCAGCACTCCAAAACACCTCAGAAGGGGGGAGAAAGACCAGCAGAAGTCCCCTTTTGTATATTCTTACCCTTGTCCCCAAAGGACATCCTTCCATCACAGGATGAGCAAGGGCTGGGGGAAGCTGACTCCAGTAATTGCTGTGTCTAAACATCAACAGGCAAGGGCTTGACCAGGCAGGAAAAACCTGATGTCAGGTTAACCATCTCTCACCTAGGTCATTTAAAAGAAGAAAAAGGCATTTACATGTGATTTTAACTAAAAAAACTCATTCAGATGTGTCAGTTAAATTGACTTGCTGGGAATTTCTTCCTCTTCAGTGCAAGCAGATTAAGTCCTAGTGTTCCTCTAAGACCTCCTCAAATCCAGCTACACATTCCAGCTATTTTACACATTCCCCCAGCCTCAAAACACAGCAAAATACATAAACCAGAATTGGTCTTGAACCACTGGCAATCTTACAGATTTCATTCTGTCTCAAGGATGCTGCTGAGAAGGGGGTTGAGCAACAGCCCTGGGGTTTTCAACCACACGCCTTGAGCGGCGTCATCATAAATCACTGCAAGCCATTCTTTATCCCTCTCCAAATATTGTGAGCAGATTTGATGTCACCTCTGTGCACCCGTCCATCACACCTACATAATCAGGACAGTTGATTGATGGCTCAGGATAAGGTAGATAAACAGATAGAGTGCAGAGAGTGCTTTTCACCCATAAAGTATTTTATATATATATGTATATATATATAAAATTGAACAAATAACACAAGACACAGGAAATGGGGAAATGGCTTATTCAAAGCAATCCCCCTCCCAAAGATGCTCTGCATCCATCTCTGCCTCAAAACCAGCCAGTTTTCAGCAATAAGTTAGGCTGAGGGACAGTTTTCTCACTGGGGACAAAAAACCCTCTGAGCTGTTCTTCTACAAGCAGCTTTTCATCAGGGCATGCAAATAACAACCACTGAAACGTCTCAGAAGCTTTATAGGAGATTTAGATGTGAGACTGTAGTCTATCAGCATCAAGGGTTTAGATAAGCAAAGCTGCATGATCTATAGGCAGCTAGTGGCAATGGAGAGGCTGTAAGGGATGGGGGCAAGCATCATCTCAACATTGCCTTAATGCTGAGCCCTTTGGAAACCATCATCAAGAGGAAGACTACTCTGAAAAGAATGCACATCCAGCTCTGCCTTGCAGTTATCTACTGCTGCATCACAAAGCAGCTGGAAGGACCCATAAGAGAAGCAATTTCAATATCTCTTGCAGTCAGCTCCGAACACTTTGCATGGAGACATTACGCGAACACGACTGTTTCCTTCCAGAAAAGCATCAGCTGCTGATGCACCAAATCCAGCCTGAGCCCCCCAGCAAGGGGCTTGGTGAAGCCACAGGGATGACCACAGCCTGTCCTTGCTCTGTAATTACAGTTTAGCTGCTTCTTAAACCAAGAATAAAGAGTGAAATTCCAAGATCTTGATGGTCCACTGTCACCAGCAATTGCCTGTGAAATCTTCCAGCAAAGGAGGTCACCTTCACAATGATATTAAATAGCATTTAGGTCATTTCAGAGCAGGTTTGGGATTCATCCTTCTCCACCTGTCCAGACTTGGACATTAAGTCCTTTTTACTCAATATATAACTGGATTAATCTGACTTATTGAACTCTCATCATCCAAACATACATCATAGATGGGACTATTGTGGTCCTTGATGCTCAGCATCCTCCTCTCCACCTTAGTGATGCTTACATGATGTGACTTCACTTAAATCCCCAGAACAACCCAGTCTGGAAACAAAATGAGCCTCCAAAGCTCCAGGTTTTGTTGCATCCCATCCTCAGACCCTGACCTCGTGGGTACCAGAGGGGTTTTCCTCACACTGAAACACCCTGGACCTTCAAGCTGATATTTCCTTTGCATGGAAAAGCTGGAAAGCAACAGATCCTCCCCATGAAGAGCAAAAAACCCCATGAAACCAACCAAGGAATTAGGGGCTGTCATGCAGATCATACATTATGTTTGTGTTCAGATAAACACGGAATTTGGCTCCCTGCCGAGGCCAGTGAAAGCTTTCATCTCCCAAGAAACACCAGGGACCAGGTGAACTTTAAAAAAGGAAGGAAAAAGCATCATTTCCCACCTCCTCCTGCCATCTCCCTCCTCCAACAGGGGAGTGTTGTTGTTTCTTTCTCTGTAGCAAGTTCAGTGCTTAAAAAATACCATTTTTCTCCCCCCACCTTTTTTTCCCTCTCCTCTCCCCCTTCTCCATCCCCTCCCCAATTCCTCATGCTAATTTATGGTAATCAAGCAGCGCCTGTTCCCAGCCAGAGATAATAAAGAAGAGGTATTAAAAGAGGGAGGAAGCACAACAAAGGGGGGGGCTATAAATACTAATTGTTCTATAAGGAGAAGGCGGTTTATTTTCTTTTTAAAGGGAAGGTTATGTTTAATTAAATCTGCTTGTTCTCTGCTTTAAAACGAGCTCTGAGCATCCACTGTGGGCAGGAGAAGGATGCTCCAATGTGTCCTCTTTCCTGCAGTTGCACAGAAGAAGGGGGGGACAGGCATGTTGCAATCCCATTGGTGCATTTGCTGAGCACCCATATGTTAAATGGGCCAAATTTGATGAAGACCTGGGTTTTGCTGGGAAACTCAAGCATCATACATGCTTTAAGCACTGTATTTCCCAAACATGCCACTTTTGGACCTCTCATCAGAATGCAAACGTGCCCAAGGACCTCTTAGAAAGGATCACTGAGCCAAATCCAGGAACTGGAGGAAAAGCTCCTTTTGCCAACAAATCTGGATGTTGCAGCCCATGAAAAGCTGGAGATGCTCTGGAGAGCCCCTTTTACACATCTCAGTTGCTGCATCCCCTCTCAACCAAGCATCATCACTGCAGATGATGGTCCCTCCCATCTCATCCTCCTCAAGTCCAGATTTTGGAGGGGTTTTTCTACCTTTTACTCTCTTCCAGGTAATTAAGCAGACACTGCTTGGTGCTGCGAAGCGAGGTGCTCCCGCCTGCTCTGATAACATCTCGGATCGTTCAATTCTCAGTGCTCCAATAATCCAGATCTAATTTGCCTGGAGCCCAGCACCGAGTCTTTCAGCACTTCATTAGGGCGCGTGAGCAGCATTTCATTACTGCAACCCCCACCATTATCCCCAGCAAATTTCCCTTTGGAAAAATCCAAAGCAAAAGCCAAATCCTCAATCCATGTAATCCCCAGGAATTTGGTTGACTTCACAAATTGATTTTGCAGTTGAGCAGAGAGCAAAGTTTCCACTACCCAGACCTGGATTTATCCTCTGTGCTCCCCAAGTTCAAGCTCATTTTAGCTTTCCTTGATGGATTCAAAAATTAACATGCTTTCATTGGGGCAATTTTTCACTTGTTGAAGCTTTATGTGTTCAGCCAGACCCAGCAATCGTTTCTGGAAATAAGTATTCCCATGGGCCAAGGGACCCCATTCATGATCCAGGTGCAGCGTTCTCCTCTCAATCGGTTTGAACCGGGCTCTGTTGAGCACAGAAAAACATCATTACAAGCATTTTCCATCAAGAAAAACTCACTTTTAGAGGTACTTTTTGGGGTGGAAAAGCAGGTAGGGGAAAATCTTACAGGAGGAGCTGCCCAGATCAGGGCGCATCAGTAAAATTAATCCTACGAACAAATTGATCATTATGAGGGTTTGGGGAGAAAACCAGGATGGGTTATTCTGTGTATAATCCAATTACAGGATATCCCCCCAGATAGATGCAGCTGATTTAAAGGCTCACGAGTGTGTTGATAAGATGAGCCCCCACTCCAAGCTCTTACAGCATCTCCTCTCCACAGGCAAAGGGACAGACAAGGCAAGGAGAAAGGAAGACGTAGTGATATGAAGGATGGGGGGGAGTGAGCACGAGCTCGGGCTGGAGTTATTTATAGGATGTGGGTTTGTGCGGGAGGAGAAAATGATGCCAAAAAGAGACGGTAAAAATAATCCTGGAGACAGGTGCTGCTGCCATGGGGAGAATCTGCTGCCAGTGACAGCTTGGGGGAAGTGCAAGGTAAGAAGAAAAGGGGGACAAAATTATATATATATGTATATATATATATATATATATATATAAAGACATTTGCATTTCTCTGCATCATCCCTCATCCACGCACGGAGAAAACCTATCTTTTGCCAAAGCATCACACCACAAAACAGAAGGCTGGACTTTGCTGACTCCTTGTTGTGAAATTGGGGTGGCCCCAATGCCTCTGGCTTCTGTTTTGAGGAGCCCAAAAGCAAAAAGACCTTGTGGAGGATTCAGCACTGCTGACTGATACCCAAGGGAAGGGTAGAAACAATAACACCCTGGATCTGACCACGATTCCCTGCACACCTTGCTCCATGAGTGGAAACCTGAGTCCTGAAAACCCATTTCTGCAGCTAAGCTTCTGCTCAAAACTGTATTATTAATAAAAGAACTTTATTAACTTTGCTCACAAAGCTCTTCCCCTCTCTATGGGGGAAGATAAAAAGGGAAAAAATCTTATTCTTATTGATGGCAGAAGATTCACTTTGCCATCAGCCGCCCTCCTAGAGGTATTTGCGCTGCAGGTTTAACATGGGAAAGGGACCACCCCAGACCTGCGTCTGTCCTTCCCCATCTTCACATTGCACAGATGCAACTGGCACCAAAACAACTCTTGCTTTTATATATACATATATATATAAATATATATATGAATAAAAATAGGAAAAGGCACCAGAAGCACAGGAGGGGATTAATCACATCGCACGAGGAGCGAGGAGGCAGCGCGCACTCCAGCTCCAAAGAGCCGCAATCGGATAATCAAGGCGAGCGCTGGCAGCAAAGTGGCATCTTGACGTCTTGTTATTCCTTTCGTGACCTCCTCCCCTCCCTCCTCCTCCCTTTTTTTATCCTGCGTGAATCCATCTCCTCACCCTCTTTTCGGAGCAGCTTTCTTCAACTTGTCACCCAGTGACAACAAGCTGGGCTGCGAGTGTGATGCGAGAAAAAAAACACCCCCATGAGTAAGAAGAGGAAAATAAAATATTAATAATCTAAACCCACCGAAGCTTGATGCTTCGTGCCAATAACGTGGAACTTGGGAATATATTCCCACACTGGCAGCGTTTTTGGCTGGAGGAGATGACGGCGGCTGCTCGCACCCAAGTGCGCAAGAGGAGAAGCGAGAAAGAAGATGGTACAAGCGTTGCTATGAGCGTGCAAGGCACAAGGGGCTCAGCTTGTGCTGAGAATTAAAAGCCAAGTCAGGCTCTAGCATGTGCTGGGATGGAAATGATTTTATTTGCAATATAGAAGAAAACCCCAACTTGCTTTTATTTTCCTTCCCCTGTTTGCTGCTGGCCTGGGAAACGCTGGAGGCTGAGGCCAGGAGGGATCTCCGCTGCGCTGGCTGAACGGTCCCAAGCCTCTGCTGACAAGGGGAGGACAAATGAGAACGTTTAGGCAGTAATTAGGCAGTAATGACCTACTTGGAGGTCTCCACCGTGCAGGAAATAACCTGAGCTGGGAGCCGGGCAAAGCGAGCTTGAGTGTACTCAGCAATTTATCAGGTTATTGCCAGCTCACGGGAACCAGCAACTGAGTCATTAACCCCATTATGGACTCCTGCTTTCCACGGACACCTTCCTTGCAATAAAAAGCCTTTCTTTAAAAGCCCAAGCCCTCAGTTTCTCCATTCTGGGAACTCCTGGGCTCCTTTAGCCTCTCATAGCAAAGCAAAGAGGCATCCCCACGGGTGCTAGACAAGGCACAGCAGCCTTTACAGAGCCAGCGTGCAAGAAAAAGGTTGTTTAGCCCCAAATTTCCAGCCCTTAGAAGCTTTTCTTCATGCTATACTCCAAACACAGCCCTTTAAAATACATAAGCGTCTTCCCATCACTATATATAGATGCTTTTACTTAGACTAACGGAATTGATCATACTTTGGAGGGGAAAAACCCGTATCTCTGTCCAAGTTTCATATTCATATACTGCCAAGCTCATGCAGTTTTAATGAGGGTTTTGGCACGCCGGCTAAGGTGGAGTAAAACCACATGCTCTCTTCTCCTCAAGCCCTTCTCTGCCAGGTACAGAGCTCACCCTGCTCCAAGAGACCCCCAAACCCAATTTGAGATGCTCAATGGGGCTCTGGATGCTAGTAAGGGTGTTGGATGAGATCCCATCTTCCTGCAATGGAGCTGGAAATAACATGAGCCATCTTGTGTGAGGTCTCTAGTAATCCTGGAGTGGTTATTTTTTGGCAGGGAAGACAGCAAAGACAAACCCCCACACTGCGACAGAAGGAAGCGCTTCCAAGCCTGGCACCAGCAGAGCTTCATTTCTGCTTTGAATCCAAGCTCAAGATTTTGCTTCCTTCCAGCTGACTTGCTCCTCACAAAGATGCCAGCAGGACACAGGCAGTTTACAAGCAGTAAGGGGAGCAGAACATTCATACATTGACTCTTTTGGCCATCCTGGCATGCAACTGAAAGAGAAACCCAAGGTGAGCTTCACCTTCACCACCCAAGATGCTATTAGGTAATCACATCTAGGCCATGACCTTCATGCTCTTAATAGTAAACCAAGAAAAAAAAAGATGTATGAGCAAGAAATCAAAGAAAAGGGTCATTAACCTAAGGTAACAGCACCCTAAAGGCACTTATTTTTCTCTGGTGATCCTTAAAGAAAGCTGCACAGCCTGTTCTGGTACTGGTATCTTCACTCCAAGTACCTAAACCCAGGCAAAACACATCCTCCTCCAGCAGCATCCCCCCTCCTAAAGCTTCAGGGACCAGGTACTCACCTGGATTTAATGGCATGTGGCCATCAGAGATACTCACATTGTAGAGCATCCTTAATTACCACTACTCCCCATTTACTCTCCAGGGCAGTATCATCTTTGAAGCATCACCGCAATGCCTCATCGCAGCGTTAACACACTGTGACTTAAACGACATCTTCTCCGTGCCCCACGTCTGCATATTAACGCAACTGATCCAGTCCTCAACCTGTCACGATGCCTTAAAATCAACAGTGGGACGACTCTGGGATGCACAAAGCATCCTGCAAAGGGTGTGAATAATTCATGCTCAAGATGCAGAGAGTGATGCGACATCGCCAGCGCGTGTGGCAGGGATCCCATGGGGTCCAGCAGCAGTGTTGGAGCACAGTGGGATGAAAAGCACCTGGCAAATAGATCAGTTGCCAAAGAAGAAAAGAAGGAAAAGGTTGAAGAATGACAAATAAATCATAGAATGGTTTGGGTTGGAAAGGACCTTAAGATCACCTGGGTCCAACCTCAGCCATGGGTGGGGACACCTCACCCCGGGCCACGTCACACAACTTGGCCTTGAAGACTGCTAGGGATGGAGCATTTACCACTTTAGGGCAACCTGTGCCACACTCACAGCAAAGAGCTTTTTCCTTAGCAGGTTTTGGCTTGAGGAAGCATTCGCACTGGTTCCCAGAGGCGCATCCTCCTGTTGGAATGCGATGCTCTGGAATGAGCAAAGCTTTGTCTTCCCATAACGAAACTGCTCTTATTGTAGGATGCATTAGGTGCAACATGGGGTAATTTGCACAAAACAAGCAACACCAACAAGCCACAAACAAGGGATACTGCAGAGAGGGGAGACCCAGCGCACAATGGGACAAACCCCCAGGCAGCACAAGCACCATATAGAGTGACTGTTCTCCAAAAGTACATTTCACCTCGACTATTTCCTCCCACAAAACCATTTAACAGCCTTGAATGGGACTTCACCTCATGCTGCTTGTACTCAAAACCTCCCAACTTCATGCTATTTTCCCTGTTTCTGAAGCAAATGCAATCAGGAAGGTTGCATATACATAAAATGTTATTAATGATCTCAGTGCAGGTGGAGATGGGGTCTGCCTCCCATCCCACAAGCACCCCAGGGGGTATTTGGGACCTCCTGAAGCTTCTGACCCCATTATTGGGTTTATCCCTAAATTATAGAGGATTATTTCTCCCCTTCTTTCCTTTCCAGTTGCTAAATAAGAGGCTGAGCAAGAGAAGGAGACGAGCAAGGTCACCCAGGAGCCTTTCCAACGGTTGAACACTAAATCAATACACTTGAGCTCAGGTGCATGAAGCTTTTTAGGGATGTTGGGACCTTGGGGCAAAACACAAGCCAGTAGATCATCGTGTTACGGAGCTGCATCTTTCTCAGTGCCTGCAACATCATAAAGAAGGCGGTTCCTGCTCTCTGAACACCAGCAAACCTCTTTCTGCTGGCAAAAAAGGAAATGAAAAAGACTTCTGTGGGCAAAATCATGGCAGAGGAGGTAAGGGCATGGCTACCTCCTTGCTGTGAGCAGAGATGTTCCCAAACCGGGAATAAATACCTTGCGGGATGTGTAACCAGGAGCCAGCAGCTCCTCCCAGCCTTGCCTGGGGATTCTTTGCTGACACTGCCATCAAGGGAGACCACAAGGTCATGAACAAGTCACAGTCAGCTTTTGGCATAATGAAAACCCCTTTGTTACCTGAAGCACCCTGAGAAGAGGGAAATGGGTAGCTCCTGAGCCAACAGGTAAATCCAGACTAGCATTAAAAACCACGATGGGCAATGAATTTGCATCAGTTAGAAGCACACCACCTCCCAGTCGTGTTCCTGCTCATTCCCCTTTTCAATTTCCTCCCATCACCAGCTTTGCTTTCCAAAGCAAATAATTTGTAACTACAAAACTGCTCCATTTTGACAATTTCAGAACATAAAACCCAATAGCAATCACCCTGAAATGTCTTCAAAGCAGCGATGCTGCCAGTCAATCACACTTCCCGACCTCCACAACAGCACTCTGCAGAGAAAAAGTTCATCCACAACCACTGACAACATTTAAGCTGCTCTACTGTATCCCAAAAAGACCTTTTACAAAGCAGAACCACTCATCAGTGTGTATTTGAGGTGTTTCTTTTATATCATGGGATTACTTAACTCTGTTGCCAAAGTTCCTTATCACCAGAAAGGCTAAAAATTACCCCCAAATCCTGTGCTTTTTCCTCCTGATTATGTGCCACAGCATCTCAGATCTCACTGATGGAGGGCAGCTATGGAAAACATGGGTCCCTGGAGCAGTAGGCATGCAGGTGTAGAACAGACTGCGAGCAGAGCAAGTCGCAATCTATTTAATCTTGGGTATTTTTTGTGTAAAAAAAAAACCTGCTCAGTTAAAATTTGTGCAGAATTGGGAACCTTCCACACTTGTAATTACTTACTTTAATGTGCTGTTTGACAGCTCTCATGATTACTAGAGTTCTAAGCCTCCCAGCATTTCATCATTGCACAAGTGGCTCAGGCTTCGGGAAGAGAAACACCAATTTCTCCCCCTTGTGATTGCAAAGCAAATGTTGAGAATTCAACCCAAAACGTGCCTGAGCTGGAAGATACACAGGGAGACCCTCCATGTGCCACAATTCCTCCTCGTTATCTCTGAGCCCAGCTAATTCTCACCATGCTGTTAAACCATTTACTGCATGAAACACAAAGTCCAAAGGGACTGTTTAGTTCTTTCCCCTCTAACCAGATTAGTCAAAGCAGCTCTTCAGCACACCAGTAATCCCATCCAGCATTCACTGTGGCCTGCACCTCTTGGGCAAGCAGGTGACCCACAGTCGAGAACCTGTTCTGGTTTTGGAAAGAGATATTTAAGGTTAAGAAGACATGCATGCATCCCTAGTGCTGAGCATCAAAGCCAAGAGGAGCTTTGCGTTATATTCAATGGGGCACCCAAACCCCCTTCCTGAGCCACCTCAGACCTCAACTCTTCCATCCAGATGGACAGAAAACCAAGCCTTGGTGTTCACCGTTTGGGTTCAACCCTTCCAAAGGCCCTGGGCCCTTGCAAAACCTTCAGTTCCTTATTTGCAGAGTGCCAGGAAGACCCCATCAGGGGACCAGCAAGGGGGAGCAGTATGGAATATAGAATCATGGAATGGGTTGGGTTGGAAGGCACCTCAAAGCTCATCCAGTTCCACCCCCAATGAGATGGGCAGGGGCACATTCCACTAGACCACTTTGCTCCAACCCATCCCAAAGTAATATAGCCCCAGCAGGACCAGCAACAGCTATTGTCTATTGCAATCCTCATTCCCCTTCCCCAGGAGCACACAGACCTCCAGACAAAGACGTTTTCATCTGCAAAATGTCTCCTTTGCCTTGCCTGCAGTTTTTCTCCTGATAATGAAAATGTATTTATATGGGTAGATTTTAATATAATGAGATGACATTTCCTTTTTCCCCCTTAAAAGCCTGGTTCTTGCATTTATTCCTTGCCATCACTGGTAACACATGAGACAATCAATTCAACCAGGGAACCGAGGACATCAGTATAAAATACTTATACTATAGGTAGGGGGATGAAAGTAGACGATAACAGAGGATTGCAAGTTTGATGGTACAAGCAAGGGAATGCCAATAGAAGTGCTGGCGGTCAGGGATGAGATGAGAAAGGCTGTCTATAAATTAACTCCATCTGTATCTATATATACCTGTGCTGATCTAGCAACAAGCAAAGTACAAGGTGTTCTGCCGAAATGGAAGAGAAAGGAAGAAGAGAAAGGCACAAAGGGTATAAATGGGCAGTGAGGGAGGAAAATGGGATAGAAACAGGTCCCAGCATCTCCCAGCCCCAGGGGTTAGTGCAAGGATGGGAAATAAGAGTGAGAAAACTGCTTTATAATCAAAAGCAGATTTAGAAGGTGGAGAAGATGGGAGATGCTTGGGGCACAAAAGGCACAAATAGGCTGCACCTATTTTCCCTGCACAGCCAAAATGTGGGGTCTGCAGCATCCCTGGGGATGCAAATATCCAGCTGAGGAGCTGGGAAGTCAGGCACTGGGAGGAATCCCTCCCCCCACCCATTTCCCTTCTTATGCTTGGAAGAAGGAAAATTGCACCAAAACCCCGAACTTTAACACAGCAGAGTGGGAGGTTGATGAAGGACATACAGACAATACCAGAAAAGGATGGTTATCCTTAAAAAAAACCAGGGTTTTCCCTCAAATCATTGCCCCATAGCCATCCCGTGGAGTTCAGATGTTCGTGAGCTTCTCCTCACTCCCCCCTAGCATCCTGCCATTCAATACACCAACTTTGCAGCTATTTTAGGGGAAAATGCAGCCTTATTTCCCTCAAGTCCTAAATGAGCCCATTGTGCCATAACCCTTCCATTAGCCAGCTTACACATCCCTCAGAATTATCCCATTAATTACTCCTTCCTCCCCACTATTTCATTGCCTTCCATTTCCCTTCACACCCATTAGCAGAACAAATTCAGCTTTTAGCCCTGGCTCTAAATGACACAACCAACTCCTGTTCATCTATCTATTCCCTGGGATGTTTTGCATTTAGGAGGAACCTTAATTTTCAGAAAACACAGTGTTTCTCCCCTTTACAGCCCAATTCAAGCTTTTATTGCCCAAAAATGAAGGTTGCATGGAATCTTTGTTTCCTTACCCTGGGATGAGCTTCAGGACATATTCAGCTTTGCTGCACTAAACCTCACCCAGCACTGATGTTTTACCCATGTTCAAAGTGATGGAAATGGGGCAAAAAGGGGCTGATTTGAAGTTTTTTACCCAAACCTGAGGGTTTTGCACCCACTGCAAGGGGCAGTTGGTGCAATGCAGCACAATGGTGCATGGGAGGCTGCATGTAGGAGATAGATGAAGGGGCACGCAGCCCTCATAGAGCAGGCACTGGCAGCATTTCCCACTTCCCAAATAAATGCCCTAATTACAGAGCTCAGTAATTAAACTGCTTCTTGAACCAGAGGAAGGACAAAGTAGAGGGGAGACCAAAAACCAGGACACTGATGTCATGAGGGGAGCCCATAAAGCAGGTCTGGACGTCAAACATGCCCCCAGGGGTGCGTTCCCTATGCTGTGTATGCAGCTGAAGTGTTCCAGCAGCTTGGAATATATGGAGGGATATATGGAGCAGCTCAAGATAGGCTGGGATATATGGAGCAGCTCAAGCAGACAGTGCAAATGCCTTCTTGGTGGGACATGCAACCAGTGCAAAACCCACCACAGCAAGGAAAGCCCATGAGATAAGATCAAACCCCCACCTTTCTGAAGCCCACCTTCTCCAAAAACCCTACAAAGCATAAGCCCATATGTGCCAAAAGACTTCATAAAATAATCTCCTTGAAAAACATCATTTCACAAAAACCCAGCATTTAAGTCAGATTAGGAATTTACCACGCTTCCTTTGGTGCAAGTGAAGGGCTGCAGGACAATCTCAGCTTTCCTTCTCCAAAATGAGCATCTTGGTTCTTCCACGCACAAGCTCATAACCAGACAAAGCAACCTGGTGAGGATTAGGCTTGGTAGAATTACTTTCTCCCTAGTTTTGGGGTAAAAAAGACTGAGACTGCACAGCCTCTCCAACCCAGGAACCACTGAGATACCATCTATTCCTGATGAGCCACAGTTGATATCCCACCAGGGGCAAATAAGGCCCTGCCTCCCACTGGTATTTGGCTGTAAAAATAAAGGGGAAAGTGAAAAAAAGAAGGGAAAAAATACAAAAATTACAGGAAAACTGCAAAAAAACTGCTGCTTCTCACAATCCCCTTCTGTTCAAATGCCCCTGGAGGATTTTCAGCTCATTCTGAGGTCAAACCCAGCACCTAAATCCAACCTAGGCTGAGCATAGCTCCTTGCCCTCCTCTTCTTGTCTTTTCTGCTGCTGCAAAACTCTTCACCCTTATTGCATTGTAAAAAGATGAAGTTTAAAGGATTAGGAAGGTGGGAGCAGCGTGGCACTACTCGGTGCGCATGTTTGAGGTGATCATTGCAAGTCGAAAAGGGTCAAACCTCAGTATGATAAAGAGGAGCAGGGAAAAGAAAGCATTTTCTTGTAATAATGGATTTTTCTCCTTAGGTTTCAAACCTCTTGCAAAGCAAAATGCACCATTTTTCTGTGTTTGGCTGAAATAAAGAAAAGGTTTGTCACAGAGCCCCAGCCATCCTCAGCATTCCCAACACTTTATTAATAGTTCCCATTTCCCCAGGCTGGCTCCGACTCATGTCACTGCCTTGGTGACCCCAATGCAAATAGGAGAGGGATGCTCATGTAGTGCAATGGAGAGAAACAAACAGGTCAGGCTGTAAAACAAGGACCAGCTGTCACCCAGGCACAGGGACTTGCTCCCATGGTCCTTGCTTCATCCCACAGCAGCTTCGAATGAGATGGATCCAGACAAAATATAGGCATTGACTCCTTGCTAATCACTGCAGTGGTGTTGGCATCCCCACAGAGGTACTTAAGTGCTTTGCTGGCTGGGTTTGAGAGGGATTTTGCTGCATTTATGTGTCTTTTGGGAATCCATAGGTTTTGTGGGTTTTTTCCTTGTCTGTGTAATGGAAACATTACAGATGGGATACATATAGGGACAATTTAAAGCAGGACATTAAGCTGAAAAGTCTGTCAAGTAAATGAGTCCAGGGCAGGGGGATGAAGGAAGGGAGGAGCTCAGAGCAAAGCAAGGGAGATAAAACAGGCTGGTTGGGGACTGAGATACCCCCCAGCTACTAAATGCACCCCCAAAAAGAGCTTATTTCATTTTGCTACTGCATCCCACCCACTGCGATTTGCAGTGCTCCATCTCAGACCATAGAATACCAAAGTGGTTTGGGTTGAAGGGACCTTAAAGCTCCTCCAGCTCCAACCCCTGCCCCGGGCAGGGACACCTTCCACTGGAGCAGTTGCTCCAAGCCCCTGTGTCCAACCTGGCCTTGAGCACTG
>JANRGW010001791.1:0-17886 GCA_024733675.1 Psilopsiagon aymara | reverse complement strand
TCCTTTTTATGTTGAGGACACCAGAACTGCACACAATACTCCAAGTGAGGTCTCATGAGAGCAGAGTAGAGGGGCAGCATCACCTCCCTCGACCTGCTGGTCACACTCCTTTTGATGCAGCCCAGGATACAGTTGGCTTTCTGAGCTACAAGAGCACACACTGCCAGCTCATGTTCATTTTTCCATTGACCAGCACCCCCAAGTCCTTCTCTGCAGGGCTGCTCTGAATCTCTTCTCTGCCCAACCTGCAGCTGTGCCTGGCATTGCTCCGACCCAGGTGTAGGACCTTTCACTTGGCATGGTTAAACATTATCAGGTTGGCATCAGCCCACCTCACAAGCATGTCAAGGTCCCTCTGGATGGCATTCCTTCCATCTAATGTACCGACTGAACCACCCAGCTTGGTGTCATTGGGAAAATTGCTGAGGGCACACTCAATCCCACTGTCCATGTCACCGACAAAGACGTTGAACAAGATTGGTCCCAACACCAATCCCTGAAGGACATCACTCGTTACTGGTGTCCAGCTGGACATTGAGCCATTGAGCACAAGTCTTTGCAAGCGGCTATCCAGCCAGTTCTTTATCCACCGAATGGTCCATCTATCAAACTGATGTCTCTCCAACTTAGAGACAAGGATGTCATATGAGACAGTGTCAGACACTTTGCGCAAGTCCAGGTAGATGACATCAACTGCTCTATTCCTGACCATCAGTTCCGTAGCCCCATCATAGAAGGCCACCAGATTGGTCAGGCAGGATTTCCCCTTAATGAATCCACACTGGATGTCAGTACTTTAGCTATAGTTTACTCTCTTTTTGGCAAAGAGATGGATTAAATCAGCCCTTCAGTATCTTTTCCATCTTGTTTTCTTTCAGCTCAAATGAAAGAACTTGCTTATTTACTATTCCTAAGTGGGAGTGCTAATTAATTTAGAAATAATAAACAAAGTATAGAGGTTTTAGATCAAGATGACCAGTAAAATATAGCAAGTATGTAAAGTCTAGCAAGCTGTAATTTTATCTTACAGTTGTAATTATACACAGAGCATATAAACAATAATCTGTGTGAATTCTGAACATTGGAAGATGATTTTAACATGTTAGTACTAACCAGAGAAGAGCATGAGATTCTGTAATTAATAATGAAATTCTTTATGAAAACAAGCACACTATGAACATGCCCAACAGCAGTTTTCCATGGTTTTTCCCTGAGTAATCAATACAATTCTTCTCAAACCCCATGACACCCTCTAAGTATAAACCAGATTCTGCTGTCCTTACTATCACTGTTAAGAAGAACATTAACTCTATGCTATAAACACTATGCACACCAAATGACTTCCTGTTAATATGAGCAAAGTCATCTGGACATATGCTTACCCTGGTTCTTTTGAAGAAACAGTTGCCTCTTATTAAATCAGTCATTTACAGATAGCTAAATCTGAATTTGTATACCTGAAAGTTAGCAATGATTCTCTTTCAAGAGAGAGACAGTAAGTGAAATCACTCCACTATACTCAGCTGCGGTAGAGTTATACACTTTAAGCACCTGCTCTCTGGTAGTCTCTGCTATCAAAGTAAGTCAGAAAGTTCAAGTCCCATTTTAGGCAATAATGATTCTACTGAGAAAGTAAAATTCCAGAGGAATATGATTTTCTTGAGAAAACCCTGGCTCTAACACTGGGAGTTTTATTCTGAGTGTCAAGAGTGAGAGTATAAATGGAGGAAAGACTTTGCATTTTTTAATGTCACTTAATTGACAACAAGCATGCCGGCTCTAAACTATTACATAATTAATAGCATATGCATTGACATCATTCAGCTATAGGGTCAACGCACACTGAGGTTAGTTTATTCTGTTCTGCAGATGGTAAAGCTATGGATATTGCTGTAATACGTTCAAGCAGAATGGACTTTTTAAAAGAAATCCTCAGTATTATCACTGTGTCAATAAAAATGGTAAAAGAAGTATCTGAAAGGAATAGTAAAAGCTTCTGAGTTACTGTTGCCAAGTATGAACTCAGAAAAATAATGTGAGTCTAATATGAAATGCACATTCAGAGCCATACCAGCAATAATATGCAATTTAAAAAAAATCCTGGTCCCTTACTCCTTCACTTACACATTTAAAGTCTTTCCCTTACCAATGAGAATTACTATGATTTCATTTAGCTTGAATTTCAGCTAATTCACACCATCCATGTAATTTTTCACATCTGTCAAGGACTGTAAAGGACAGAAATTAATATATATGAGATTAATAAAAAGATGAAAAAAAAAATTTTTTTTTAATCATATTTTTTCCAGCAGAATGGTTCTTTTATTTCTTTTCCTTTATGTTTAGATAGGCCTGTCTGTCTGCCTATCTGCTTTTCACAGGCATATCTACCCATTCCCTGGGAAGGTGCTTTGTATGAAAATGGTAGCCATAAGTTCAGGTAGGTAAACTGTCAGATAATGTCACCACAAGGTAGGTGACAGATTGGCAATCTGCAAAGCTGTGCATACCAGCATATACTGGGCTGGGAAACAATTGCACTTTAATATCCAGGAGAAGGGAGCAAAGAGAGAAAATCAACCCTTGGTCATTTCTGTAAGGCTCTACTGTCACTCAGGTAACTGCATAGCTAATGGTACCAGCAATCATTGACAGCTGTGAAAAATTCAGCTAAGACTCTTTACTTTCTTTTCAAGAATGACACTGCAAACTACAGGTTACATTTTACTTTTCATCACTAAAGTACCTTGCTGCAACAGAAGAAACAGAAATTCTTAGTTGAAGCAGTCTCTTTTAACTTGTCTGTTTTCTGACTTCACTTTCAAACACTTGCCAGTTGCCACAAAAAAAAAAAAGTTTTTTTCTTATTCTTTACAGAGCTTGATTTTATATATATTTAGGAGCTTTAGGAGCCTAGTAGCTCTTTTTATGGCGGAGTTTGCTCTGAGCTGTTTATACATCAGACAAAGTGGGTTTCTGAAATCTATTTCTGATTTTGCATAGTTTTAGGAGTGACTATACAAAACTCTATACTTTGCCTCCATGTAAATTTAAACGAGTGGAAAAATGCTTCAGTTTGTCTCCACAAAATCAACTGTATTATCTGATATCTTCAAAAATTAATTTCTTCCTTTGAACTATGCAGACAATAAGATTTCTTGGCTTCCGGGTATAAGTACAAAGTCTTCTTTTAGCATCTATCCATGACTCAGTGATGAATTTCTGGAGTCCAATGCAAAGTTTTGCATTGAAAGATGAATCACAGACAAATGGTGAATGTGAACATCTTTACCATGAGAAGCTTCATTTTGTCATAGCTCATCACAACAAGCCTTTCTGAGATGAAAATGTAGCAAAATAGATGCCTAAACAAAACCAGGGAGCAGTCATCTAATTCTTTTTGCAAGAGCTCTCAATCTTCCTGTCAGCCTAATCTTCTGAGAAGAGTTCTTTCCCCTAGAATAATTATAATCAATAATCTTATATGCTAGCGATATAACTTCTGCACCATTGTTTACCTGTCTGCCTTTGGGACTAGAACCATATTGAGCTTAGACTGCTGAAATTTTGTAAAATGTCATTATTTGACAGTTTAGCCATCTGCCCTCATCCAGATGCTACCATTATCTTAGACTGATCTGTCACTGAATGAATGCAAAAAGCACAGCAGTGTCTGGAACCCATTTACTGTGAAGCGATGTATGCTAGTGTTTGCTTGCTCAGCCTTTTCCTCTGAAATGTTGTGAATATTCATTGCTCTTCTGAATTTTTTATTTAAATACTATATCAAACTTTTTTTTTTTTTAATTCATGTGGGAGTTAGGAACTTCTGAGAAAATAATTCTATTTTTTCTGTAGAAATGTGCTATCCTATCTCCCTCACATGAATGCCATGCTTTGGATCCCTTCCCTAACTATAAGAAAATATCAGTGGCTTTTGTACAGAAGATCAAGAGATCCAGAGAAGATGAGTATTTTTGGCAGTATTTCAGAGCATTTCTTCTTTCTTAAACATCCTCAGTTTTTATCTAGTCATAAGAACATTATCAGCTCCTTTAGGACATTTTTTCACTAAAGTGGGATACTAGGTCATGTATTTCTTTGAAACATTTAAGGATTGTATGTTTCTTTCTTCCATATATTGGGTATACATTGCAGTTCTTGGTAATTTCCAGAAAGAAAGTAAAACCAAAACTGTACATAAGCATTTAATCTAAAAAAAAGAAAAAAAAAAAAAAATAAAAAAGCAACACTTAAAAAGAAAAGAAAGGTCAACTAGGTATTTGATCAAAATTATTGAAGAAAAAGGAATCAGACTGAAGATGTAACAGAGACCTTTTAATAGACACAAAAACATAGCTGTAAAAGGGGCAAAGGATGGAGGAACTAATTTATTTTCTCTGTTCAGACTGAGTTTCTTAATACATAGCAGTATTCTGCAGTTTATGTGGAGGGTCACAGAGGCTATGAGTAAAAGGTATATTTAGGATTTAAGCTTATATGTCAGTAAGTAATTGCCTTAGAAATGTGGCTTGCAGGGGAAGAAGATACAACTAATGGTCTTGGGGGAAAAAAACTCAATCAACCTACTACTGTAATCATGAATATAGAGGAACGAATAAACCTCATTTTCATGTACTGTACTTAACTGGTGTTATTTTTCACCAATGGGGGAGAGGCTCGAATTGTTGTAGAGGCTGATGGGATCATCTCTAAGCCTAGGTATCATGGTTTAACCCCAGCTGGCAACTAAGTACTGAAACAGCTGCTTGCCCACTTCCCACCCCACTCACCGCTGGTGGATTAAGGAGAACAGTTGTAAAAAGGTAAAATCCATGGGTTAAGATAAGAACAGTTTAATAATTGAAATAAAGTCAAATATAATTTCAATAAAAGGTAAAAGAGATGGAGGAATAAAATCTGAGAAAGACAGGTGATGCACAATACAATTGCTCACCACTCACTGACCAGTACCTAGCCAGACACAAGCGGCAGTCTGTTCCTTCCAGGTAACTCTCCCCAGTTCCTATACTGGGCATGATGTGCTGTGGTATGGAATACCCCTTTGGTTAGTTTGGATGAGGTGTGCTGTCTCTGCTTCCTCCTGGCTTCCTGTGCGTCTTCTCACTGGCAGAGCAAGAAACTGAAAAGTCCTTGAGCAGAGTAAGTGCTACTTAGCAACAACTAAGAACAATGGTGTATTATCAGCATTGTTGTCAGACTAAAGCCAAAACACAGCACTTCACCAGCTACTAGGAAGAAAATTAGCTCTATCCCAGAAGAAACCAGGACATTTAATTCTTAAGTAGTCCTCAGCACTGTATTGTGTGAGTGCCTCCCAAATATTCAGAAACAAAAATAATAGCTAAGATTTTTTTCTGCCATCTAAGATTTTAGAAGTGCTAACTCAAGTATTATAAAAGGAGCTCTATGTGTCTGACCAGGTGCCACTAATGCTTGTAAAAACTATGTATCCTCTCCTCCAGAAATCAATGAATTCTATTTATTTCCCATGAAAAAAAGAACAGAAGAACCACCAGTGGATATGGAGAAAAATGAGGAACTGCTGGCTGAGGAAAGAGAAGGATTAAAGTATATTTTACCAGCTGCAAAATTTATTGAGATATACAGAGAGTAAGAGTTTGCATGGTCAGTTTTAATCTGTGGCCATTTTTTTTTATCTTAGCAATAGAAGAAGATAATAAAAATAAGGTAGCTGTAGTAGACAGAGGAAGTTATCATTAGAGGAAGAGTTACACTGAATATGGCCTTCAACTAAATACATCAAAATTATATTTATTTTTTTCTGCATCTCTAGTAAAGCATTGTGCTAACATAATGGTGCACTAAAAAAGATAAGTTTTAGTCATGGACATGTTGGCTGGCAAGTTGCCCACATGGAAACAAGTGATGGACCTACCCTGCAGTTGTTTCTTAGAAAACTGAAATATAGATAATTTTCAGAATCTTCTACCCTGATATGTTTTATTAATATTTAATAAATTAATTGCTTTCTTGTTCCCTAGTATATATTTTCCTTGAGACAAATCTGAGAAGCTAAAACAAAAGGTTTCTGGTATCTGGAATGAGCATAAACTGAAATAGAGTGAGTCTTTGCTCTTTTCCTTTCTTTTAATATCTCCCCATACTTCTTCCTGGCACTTCATGCCTTTACTATTTACATAAATATCATGATGACTGTCTTGTATGTTGCATAATGTTCACCCTTGGGTTACAGGCTATCTCTCAGCCTGTAGGTCTGAAGGTAAAGAAAGTGAAAAGTAAAAATAGAAAAATGGATCATCAGTCTCAAATTTGTATCACTTACCACATATTTGACACTAATGCTAAAAATGATGCTCATGTCCTTTTATTGTCCTTTTGACTTAGGTCACCTGTTTTGGACTGGGTTACTTGTTTGGCTATAATGGCTTTTGGTTTAAAATACTCCTTTTCCATATGGCACTCTCACTTTTTTTACCTCTGTACGTGAAATACTTGTTTCAAAGAACTGACTGCCTGACTTATATAGCAGGTGTCAGAGATGCAACAGAAAGAAAGACATGAGGAGTAGGCAGAAGTTGAGGATACTGCTGAGCTTCTTTGTATGGGACAGTACTGATGTCTTTGCTTTGTTATACAATGAATATCAGGCTCCATAAGCCTCGTTGCATAAATGGGTTGTAAGATGCTTGTGAGAAAAAATGCAGCTGGAAAGCAGCACAGAGGAGGAAGAAAAAGAAATTTAATTGTCAAGTGGTGCAAAAATGACTGTGATTTATGGATAAAGCTTAATGTTAAAAAACTCTGTTAAAAACTTTCCCTGAAGCACATTTTCCTGATACTGACAATCAAGAGAAGCTTGTTAATTATGAGTGACCATGTCAGGCAGAGTTTTTAAGTGATGCTCCTATTTTGTGACAAAGCATACCATTTCTAGCTGTAAAAATTTCCTCAAGCTTTAGGTCGGGAACCCTCTGCTGTGTTCTATCTTTTCCCTCTCCACCTTTCATCGCTCACCATCCAGTCCTTCACTGCTTCCTAATAGCATCAGCAGTGCCATCAGCAGGCTTTCCATAGTCATCTGTGGGTTTATTCTTGTTCAGTTTTTTATTTATTTACTTCATTGTATTGGCTAGATCTGGTGGACTTTTTTCTGTATTGTGACCTCTTTACCTAACCCTTCATATAATGAATCCCTTTCATATCTTGTCTCAAATTAAGACTCGGTTGTCCCTGTCCTTAGTTGACCTTCAGTTCCCAGCTATAGACATAAGATTTACCATTGATTCTAGGCTGTCCCTTGGAGCTGCAGATTTTTGAGGCCATATCTTTGCAATTTTTCAGCTGAAGTATCCACATCTCAAAGGCTTCAATTTGTTTCTATTGAACAAAACATTAGATTGGGGATCTGGGGTGAAGTGAACAGATATTGGGTTAATATCACAAACCGATGGTTTCTAACACTCAGGGAAACCATAGCCATAGTAGCCCAAACTCACTTTGAAATCTTATTGATAGCAAAGCGGTGGCTCCATTTAATGAAGAATTAATTGTGTAAAGAGGACATAGTTTTACAAATAGCACTAAGGAGATACAGAGCTCAATGTATTAAGTAAGCTATATTTTTTCTTGTGTAGTAGGGAATATGTGCCCTCCTATAGCAAGCTGGTTTTATTGAAGACTAGGGGAAAGTTTTCTTAACTTTTTCTTTAAATTATAAGGTCTCTTTGTCCAAGAAAAATAAATCTTCCTCTTGGTTATGCAGTTCCAAATAAATGAATAGAAATACACAGATAAAATTGGGTGCAAGAAATCAAAATGTGTTGTTTATAATACAGAGCAACTTCCCATCTCCAATGCCCGTTCTTGGTACAGAAAATTGACATATTTACAAGGTGGGGGGGAAGAGGTTCCCTTGAAGTTATTTCCTCACTTTTCACATTTTCAGCTGTGATAAGGACTAGTAGAACAGCCGACAATTTCTTTCCTTTAAGTCAGTGCAACAGCCCTGCTGGGGGTCCATTACACAGCTAACAATGGCTGGAGCCTCTGAATAGTTCAGAGGCTTTTCTGAAAACCTTTTTCTTCCCTGCATTATGAAGACCAATATGAACCTGATACAGTATCTCTGTTTTTACAGGCAGAGTTGTTTCCCCTAAGTGTTTTCTACTCAATTTATTTCCCCTTTTTGCTGCCTCAATGATAAGAAAAAGAAATCTGTTGAACTAAAAAAAATGCAGGAATTGCTGGTTTGGACTACTAGATGTGGTAGGGATCTCCTGTAGTTCCTAGGCTGCACAAAACTGGGATTCTTCAGACTAGTTTCTGGAGTCATTCAATGCTACACCATTTAGCACAACATTCATTTTGCAAATGCTGTTTTCTCAGACAAAGATATGTTTGAAAGCCAACATTTTTTGTCTCTGGTCTTTACAGATTTTCTTTAAGAGAACGATTCTCTCCTGTTCTGGGGGAAAGCCATACTGCATGACAAAGTTCTATCCATGATCTGTGCCTTGGAAAATACAATTAACCTTCTTTGAGAGGTGAAAATTGCCTTCTGTCTCCTCTTGGATTTGGCTAAACTGTTTGAACTTGTGACAAAACAACCCCTTTCCTCCTTGTAATTTGTAAAATGGACTTTAAACCCCATCCTACTTTGGGGCAAATATATTGTGGGAAAACCAGCAGAATTATATTTTTTAGTGTCATTTTCCACTGACCACTATGGCCCATCTAACTACATTCTTCTGTCCTTAGCTGAGAAGGAGGGGAAGACCTCAGTATATTCTGGCATTTGTCAATCTGCCTACTGTTCAGCACATTTCAGTTCAATTGCTGCTTCCTCTTACTTTCTGAATAAATTCCTCTTAACCAAGTCTTGCTAGAACACACTGTAGCTGGCCCTAGGTGCCACTTCTAAGCCCTAATGACTACTTTAGGGAGATTGATACATTAAACGATATTCTAAGTCACTCCAGAAATGCACTAGTGAGTTAAGAAGTCTGGAAACATGCCTAGCTGGAATGGTGAATTGGTCTGAAAACATCTTATTCTGTGTTTTAGGTCAGGGCTTTTCTGATTTCAAGGGATGAAAGGTGAAAGGAAAAAAAAAAAAGTATTTAGCATTTCTGGAACCACTTAGGAAAAAACATAGGCTGTGTCTTTTAACACTTGCAAAGTGAAATCATTGCACATGACTGTACCTCATAGAGCAGGTGCTTGCAGTTCATTTGGCTGCTGCTGTTTCATGTGTCACACTGACCTCTGCTCCAGGCTTCTGGTATTTGCACAATGTTAGTGAACACTGTTCTTACTTCTCTGTGTTACAGCTCTGTCTTCGCTCACCTGTGAGAGGATCTTTCACTTAGTGATGTGTGTTTCAGTATGTGACGTGATTATATACTGAGAAACAGAGGAAAGGGGTCCCATAGCCTTTTGGAAATGCTTTTTCAATAAAACACTGGATTTTGGTTAGAACTTTGTATTTGTGATTTTACTGTTATAAGTTTGTGTTTATGTTTGGGTTTGTTGTTACTTTTTCTATTTTGTTATTTTCTCATTATGACACATTTACGTTCCTTGCTAAATTACAAAGTAAGAAAGTGTCCCTATAAAAGGCAAGAATGATCTGGAATACTTTTTAGCAATTCCAGAAAGACCTGTTGGATACATAGGCATGGATTTCAGAGGCATGAAAGCAAAATCAAGTTTTATGGCTCATATATCAGTTCTTCTCTGAAAACATTCATTTATTTTCTCACAAAGCAAATAACTTATTTTTCATTTGAAAAATTTCATTGAAAAAAAGATATGCAGAATTTTACTAGTCAGATTTATATTTTCTTTGCAGGGCATATTACATTAGCATGCCTCCTATGGTTTCTGAATACTATGTTAAGCACTTTTAGAAATACAGGTTTTTATCAAGGGGTATCTTGGAGTGTAGTTTGTGGAAATAAAAACTTGGTCCACTAGGGAAATAACTGGTATTACTAAAGTAAACTGACTATATCTGAGAATGAATACGCATTTTGCCTTGTGTCCATGACCCTCAGAGAAGCCACACCCATGCAGAAATTTTTGATATTGAGAGGTGCAATGGGTTTTTGCTTTAAGAAAAAGTGAATGCCACCACACAGGTTCTAAATTTAAGAAAACACATATGCTATTTTGTACTTTAGCAGAATTGCTCCAGATAATGATGCACGGCAGGACCCATCAGTAAACAAGGCGTATTGCTTTTCACTTTCTGACAGTTTATTATTTGGTGGGGCCTCTTCAGCAGGCATTACCTCCTCCTCTGGTGACATTCCAAAATCTTTACCCTCTGGCCAGTCCATGATGACTTCTAGAATCCCTGGACGACTGGGATTTCCTATTTGAGCTCATTGTGTAATTACTGCAGCCCACTTGCTCCATGTCTTCCTCCCCAGCTCTTGCCACCTGTATTTACAATAAAAAATCAGACCAAGTTTTAACATTTATGGAGCTACAAAGCAGCACTAGCAGCAAATTAAATCGAGCCTGTGTCTAGAGTTTAAGAGCTACTGTAGCTAGAAAAGCATTTTAACATTGAGACCTCTGACCTCTGCCAAATGGAAGTGAGATAAAATGCAGAAACTGGCACATGCTAAAAACTGGCTTGATTGCTGGGCAGACTTTATCAGTGTACCAGAAAAAAATCCTGTGTCAAAAAAACCCTGGTGGGATATATGTGAGGGAATCAGTTAATATCCACATTCAAATGTTTAGGTGCCAAAAAACTAAATATGCAACAAAAATTTAATGAATTGAAAAGCTTAGTTTGCTGATGTGTAGGTTTTCATTCAAATCATAGTGCTCTATAAGGTGCAGGAAGATATAAGTGCCTAAGCTGGTTTTCACAACTTTTTGTGCCCTAAGAAGGCAGATTCAGGAGAGAATTGCCTTGGCCAGCCCAGTTTGTGAAACCTTCTGAGATTAAGAAGGGACTTCCAATTAAGATTAGACCATCAGCTTTATGTCTGTCCTTCAGCAGGCTGAATAGCCTGACTTCCTTTAGATATTGCTTTCTTTTCAGGTGTCTCCCATTCTTGCCCCAAGCATACTCATATGTGAGATGTGTGGAGCTATGGTCATTTCCAGTAACAGAAACATAACTGTGGGCATAAACAAACTCGTGGATATATAAGCCCTCTGGTACACTTGGTACTGCTCAGCTGACGCAGTGCTTTTGACATATGTACCTTAAATCCTTCTTGGGCACCTGCACCTGCAGGGCAGAATGAACTTCAGTGGACTATTGAAATGGTTAATTGCTGTCCTGGTTAAGAAAGTCTAAACTGATAACCCTAGGATGCTTTTTTTGACCAATAAAAAGGCATAGGCAGAGGGCAATTACTCTCACTCCAGGAGAGGGATAGGACAAGCTTCTCTCTGGAGTGGCTGACCGAAGTTCTGAAGATGAATTTATACACATCAAAAGCTGAGAACCACATATAGGAACTTAAGCCTCTGAAGTCAGTGGGATTTGGATTCTAGTGGTGAAATCTCAATCCACATCACAATTGAAGTCTGAAGGAAAAATGTCTATTGACATTACTGAGGCCAGGTTTTGAGTCTAAGAGCCCAGTGATATACCTGTAGCACAGACAAAGGTGTAGGTACAGACCATGTCAGCATAACTTTCTTGTTTTATTAGCAGCAGCATGTTTGCAACAGCCTGGAATTTATTGTGGACTGCAAAGTTCTCCTGCAAAACTGGAGTAAATATTAGATGTTAGCCTGCCATGAACCCTGTACTGCTTTAGCAAGGGCAGCTAACTCAAGGAAATAAACAGACAGCAATCCGCTTTTAGACTACCCTTCCCACACATATCTAAGAGCAACAAATTTTCTAATCCTGAGAAGACAAGGAATAGGGTGTCCCTATTTTGTATGAGTTTTGTGGTATTTAATTTATCAGTTTATGTCAAGTGCTGCAGAATGTGCAGATACATGGGAAGAGAGGCACCGATCTTTTACAAAGGATTAGCTTTGTAGAGGATGCAAATCTATGTGCACTGATTGGCACCCAGGGTCTCAGACCTCAAAGGCTGTAGTACCCTTTCTGGTAGAAGGTCACAAGGAAGAGACCTTTAATGTAGTTTTAAAATTGCCTGAAGTCCAGAAGCATCTTTGATTTTCCACCGTTCTGATTTTGATGTGGGCACTGCATTCTGATCCTCTGTGAAAGGTAACACTCACTTATCAGTGTCAGCATTTCTGGATCATTAGCTGACATTGACACTTCAAGCCTTAGAATATTCCTAAAATAGAGACCTTTAACGTCAGGATGGTTCTTTTTATTCTTGAGGACACCTGGATATTTACTCAATAAGTCCCTGCTGGGAGGCTCCTGTGATCTTTGCCCCCTTCCTCTCTCCAGTGGCATCTTTGTCTGTAGTCTGTGATTGTCATATGTCTTTCTGCCTCTTATTTGGGGTCTTCATTAATAATTACACATTTACTTGGGAATGTTTCAAGCTTCTTCACTATCGGATGAATTGCTTATTAGTGTTCTGGGATGCTGAGTGTCCTGAAACCCTCAGTTCTCTAAAGACCTAGAACTACATGTTTGCTTTGAAGGCACCTTGAACTCCAGTCTTTTTACCCTTAATTAGGGACACATCCAAGCTATTTAAGAAGTATTTTGGGCTGTCCTGCCTGCTCAGCAGCTATTAAGTAATGCTGCCATAGGGATAGGTTAAAGTTGCAGTGGCATGCAAACCTTGTGGCATGCATGCATGTCCCAAAGCAGTAAGTGAACTAGTGGTATCCCTGTTTGGAGTCCCAGGTGAAACTTGAGGATGCTCCAGCAGGTGAACAAAAGAAGCAAATGATAATTTTCACCTCATGCTGTCTGAAGATAATGGCCCATACAGTAGCCAGTACAATTAAAGCCTACAGGAAACTCATTAGATATTTCAAAAAGGACTGATGAGAAAGTGCCTTAATGAAAGTTGCATCTGTAAAAATGTTTAAGTGTAAATAAGTTTTCAGGGTTTTTTTAATTAAAAAAAGAACAAAACAACAAACCAAACCTGGTTTCGATTTTAACTTCATGTTTCTGACTTACTCCACTTTTTAAATATTAAAAGAGACTGTTCATTTGGAAACTCACAAAAACTGAAGTTTTATTTATTTGCACTACTAGCTCTGAGAAAAATTAAAATTGTATGCTGGGAAAAAGAAATACAGAGGAGAATATAATTTGCAGATCTTCCCTCCACTTCTATTACTTGCATCCAAAATTTAGGCAGTTATTGAATCTACAGATTCCCTGTCATCATGATAACAGAGAACCCTTTTCCATAATTTACATATGACCAAGAGATTGCAACATTTTCTTTCAGATATGACATGAACAATGCATGAGGTTGTCACTCTACAAGTAGATTACTGTAGAGTGCTCTTCTCTATGGAAAGTTATAACAATTTGCTGCATCAATTTGTTGTAATGCTATTGTAGCATAACAGGGAGAGCAGAAAGGTGTGTAGCTCTTCTCACTGTGTAGAACTGTTTGTCCATCAAGTAGTAAGGAGATCTGATAGAGATGTTACCAAGGGATTATTTCCAAATTACCTGTTAAGGGAATTATGACTAAAGATGTGTAGACACAGAAATACCTGATACCTGTCAGCACTGGTAAAAATATTCTTGTTATTGTCAGGTGGCACAATGGTTTAATTCCCCATGAAAGTCTGGGTGACATATTTGCTCCCCAAGTGAATAAAGTGACAAATACTACCACGACCAGTAATAAATGAATTTGCCTTTTGGACAGTAATGTTTCATCCTAGCTCATATGTCAATGCTTAAAGCAAACTACTTAAAACACACTTCACCTAGTATGAATCTGGCAAAAGCACACAAGAAAGAAAAATGAATCACAAGCTTTTCTTTTTGATATTTTTCTCTCTTGCAACCATCTAGAAGCCATTTAACAGGCCATGTAACCAGGAATAAAACCAGTTTTATTCAATAAATAATTTTCTCAATGATAATTCAACCAAATATAAAATAGCATGCTTACTGTAGTGTATGTATACATATAGTATATACATGTATTATTTTCAGAGATTTTTGTGATTTTATATATATATGTGTATGTATTTGCATAAGTCTGAGCTTGCCTAACATGCCTTTACATTTGAATATGGATACATTTGATATATTAGTTTAACATGAATGACTGCATGTATGTTTTAATAACTTCTGAGACTGATTATTTTTTTCAATTCACTGAACTTTATAGACTACTAAAAGCTACATCTTATTATAGCAATGCCATTGTGTGGACTTACACAACTAAACACCATCTGCTTGGGGTCCTGAAAAGCAGAAATCAGTGCCTCTCCACTGGAGTCCCCAGACAGATTCTGTCAGGCAAAGTTCTGGCACGAGGAATTTTGAACTAAGACAATTCTCTGTGCTTTGAAAAATGGAATATCATGATAGAACCGGGGCATCTTATTTGTTAAGTCATACTGTCAAACACTGGTAAATGGAATAAGTTGCTTTTAAGAGGATGCACACTGACCTGTTTTCTGTAACATTGGTGATCTCAATTTAGTTTGAAAAGAGAATTAACTGAGCAACAGTTACAGCAAAGGAAAAAAGAAATTTGGTAGCATATACCTGGCAAAGGCAGAAGTAATGTTTATTCGCTCTGTAATACTTAAGTACTGAAAGATACAATGAAAGTTTGATGAGATTTGCTAAGCCAAAAGCAAATTTTAAAATCCCTTTGGGTTAAGAAATTATACTATCCAACCTATTGATCTTTTTTGAGTAGGTCAGATGAATTACACTGAACATTTTTGTAATGTGGGGTTTGATTTGAATGTAGCAACTTGATTCTAGCTCATTCAAGATGAACGTAGAACGTTAGAAATTATCAGTAAATAGTATTTTGTGTATCTTGATACTTAAGAGACATACAAAAAGTAAATACAAAAAGTAGTATGGAAGAGGAAGCAAACAAATCTCATTGTCTTCTTAGGATTATTTCTCAAAGTTCATTTTATTAACAATCTTTGTGGTCTTTATTTTTTTTGGCGTGATTCTTCTTTATTTCTATTCTCCCTTTTATATTTTATCTTTCTTTTATCCTTTGCTTATTTGTGGAGACAGATTTTTCTCCTATACACTCATTTCCTCAAGTGCCTATTTAGCTTTCAAAGCTCTTATTCTTCCCCACACCATTCCTGAAATAAACTCAGTCATTCCATACTATATGATGCCGCTACTGGTCCTGAGAGGGAGAAAATAATTTATACAATGTTATGGCTCACTGTGGTATAACATGGACAGCCAATGTTACAAGAATATGAGGATTCATCCATCCCCAAAAGAGAGAGAAAGAGGGAAAAAGACCAAGAAAGACATTTTATTTTCCTAACAAGCAATCATTAAGAAATCATTTTAAGACTCTGACAATAATTTCCCAGTGGCTGGTTGTGTGAAAAGGAAAAAAAAGAAAGAAATAATGTTTCATACAGAATATCAAGTAATTCGATATGACAATGTAAATCAAGCAGTTGGGGTGCTAGGAAAGTACATGTTACATCTCATTCAGCCATTATGCTGTCTGTCTAAATCAAAAAAGTCCAGAGAGTCTTAAAGAAAATTACTAATTAACTTTTTCTGTTTCCAGTGTCTGTGGAAGCACTGTGTAGTCACAATATAGTCTTGATGTTTCACCAAGGTGCATATAGAAAGCAAGGCTGTGTAAGCTCTTACATTCATATTTCTCAAAGCTGGGAACAACTGCTGCTTACAGGATTGCGAAGGACACTGAGAGTCTCTAGGGCATATATGGTCAGTCTAACTATTCAACACTGCCTAACATCTGGCACCCTATCACCTCTCATTGACTGGTTATAGAATATACGGTCCTAATTTCCTATGCTTCTAATTGTCTAAAACTGATAATGTGAATATTTCCTCCTCTTTCCTTTAGTCTTCGCCTGATTTTACGATGATCATGGCAAAATATGAACTGATTAGAAGCACAGTCTTCGGATGATTGCACATGGCATTTCATATGCAAAATAAATTGCTTTGTAAAGTGTAACATACACTATTAAGCACTTATATTTTAGGTGTGCAAAGTACAGGACAGAGTATGAAGAACCGCATTTAAAAAGTATTTTTCCTGTATGAAGGCATGTATCTACAGCAGCAAACAAAATGCATGTACTTTCCAATACACCGTTTTACCCATCTTGTACATTACATAAATGTTAGAGTTACTCAGCGGTAATTCTGTTCTTTATATTGCTTCATTTTAAAGGAATGAAATTGGTAACGTTACAGGCTTAAGGTACTGTAGGACTGCAAAATGACATCTGCAGGACATGGTCCACTACTTTGAAGCTATCTTGAGTTAGACTATTGTTTATCAGTAGAGTACCAAATATCATACTGACTCAGTGAGAACTGCAGTGTGTGCTCTTAGATCTTGCTTCATAGCAAATGATTATAAAGCAGATTTTCTCAAGTCCTAGTAGAACTTTTGAAACTCTTATTACACGGAATTCCAACTTCATAGTGCCTCCAGCTCTGATGTATTATATTTCTGAGTTCCTACGATTGCTTTTGTGAAACCTGTTAAATATAAAATAACAAAGGACTGTGCAGCCATATTTATAATAATAACACTGGAAAAGCAGTCATGAGCAGCTGCTGTTTTGTAAAAGCTCTTTTTGGTGTATTTATAACTTTTTTTTCTATTTTTGATCATTGAATTTTCTGTAACCAACAGAGTGGAAAGTGACTTTGTGAAAGCTTAGATTCAGAAAAAGAGTCTGTAAGGCTTCTGTAAAGTATAAGAACTTGCAAACGGCATTATTAAAAATGAAAAATAAATGTTCTAGACTCCTAGAAGCTGATTAAATTCCTAAATTTTCTTGCCAGATACTAAACTTTCTGAGAGAATATCTTCCTCATTTAGATGCTCAGTCTGTATTTTGAGTATGTAGCATACCAAAATTACACAAACATATCACTGTTCCTGACTTAGAATAGAATTTGTAGAATTTGTTTCTTTAGTTAAATCAGTATTCTTTCACCAGCAGTCTTCTTTCATACATTTCCTGCATGAAAAATGTTTAGTTCTGATCTGTTGTTTTTCAATTTCTGTTCTATAATCTTTGTAAGAAAATTTTCTGGTTGAGTACTTTCTGGTATTTAAAAATTTTATGCTGGTCAGTTTTAATCTTTTCCATCTCTTCTATTTCATGGAATGAGGGGGTAGATATTTTGTTTATTCTCATTTCCTCCCTTCTAATCAAATGCTTAGCAAACTTGCGATCTCACAGTGTTCAAACCGAAGTTTTTCTTGGTAAAGGTTACAAGTAATTTCACTCACAGACACCCGTCTTTGCTGCCAATAACTTTGACACAGAACTGTGGCCAGACAGGAAAATGGTTAGTTTTCCTTATAAAGTGAAGAATAGCATTTCTCAAAGTTTTTAAGGAATTTTTCTGAAGCTCTTTTATTAAATCACATATAACAAAGAACTTTGTTAGTGAGTACTTCCAAATATACATTTTGTCCGTATTTTATGAGTTGCAGATCAATAACCTTTTCTGTTAAATGTAAACAGCAGTTTTATCTAGTTGTTTGGGATAAAAATTTCTAAAAAGCAATTTATCCCAAATATCTTCACAGACAGATGAAAATCCTTCTGGAATTACCCCTGATGGTGTGGACCGGTGAGGAAGAAAGGCTAATCCTAATCAACTAGCTTTTCAGTTGTATAAACTAAGTGGAAATTACACCTATTCTGGTTTAAGCCATAAAATATGCAGTTTGCTCACTCTCTTCACCCTCCTTCTTCCCCCAAACTCGGGGG
>JANRGW010001788.1:0-45044 GCA_024733675.1 Psilopsiagon aymara | reverse complement strand
GGAAAGGAAAGGAAAGGAAAGGAAAGGAAAGGAAAGGAAAGGAAAGGAAAGGAAAGGAAAGGAAAGGAAAGGAACAAGGAAAAAACAAGAAACAGAAAAAAAAAAAAAACAAGAAAAAAAAAAAAAAAAGAAAAAAGGAAAAAAAACCTTGGTAATTTGTCTAGACACCTCAACAATGCAATCTAACATAAATGATTTGAGTGAAATAAAGCTGTCTCATCAAATGAGTTTTTATCCATCCCTCAAGTAATTCCAAAAGCTAAATATGAAACCCAGTGCTAAGGGACTCAGTGATTTGTGACTGAGTCCATAAGCCAACAAACTAATTAAAAATATATATAAATATTGAGAATTACAGAAGTCACTTTAGCCATTAGGGCAAGAACATTTTCGTTACTATCCACAGTTGAAAAAGCTTGACTTCTGATCCTGCTGCTGCTAATATCTCTTGTACCTTCAACATCCTCATGGGCAGATAAGAACCTTGGAGAAATGTGAGCTGTTGCCTCAAAATGCAATGTTCTTTAATTCTTTTGCTCCTCTGTTTCTTTCTTACTTTTTTCATCAAGAGAGATCGAACTCTTCTGCCTTTTATCAAGAGATTCCCAACATCTGCCTCGGATGACTATTACTGAGTTAGTATTACAAAGGTCCTTAGCCCTTTAGATCTTTACTGATCAAAGCCAAGATATTAAACTCTACCCTCTCCCTATGAAAAAACAAAACATAATAAAACAATAAAACCACAGAAACACACACACACACCAAACTCCCAAAACAAAAAAGCTACAAAACCCAGGCACAACTAATTTACAATATGCTTGCTTTAGTATCCTAGTAAGATTCTTTACTCTGTAAGGGAATTGTCCCTTCTTGCATTAATTAGGTCCCAAGTTGATTTGCCCTGTTTTCTGTTGCAGAATGTATTGCGTTATTACCACTGGGAAGAGAACAAAGCCCTATGTGACTGATACATTTTTCTAACAAATGAAAAGGTTTGTATTTTTTCTAGATGGAGCTGCTGAAGAGAACTTGCACTAACAGCACCACAAAGTGCATTACAACTTAGGAACTGATAGGCTATAACACCTCACCCTCATTATGAGAATATCTGATTTTTTACTACAGAAGCAATGCCTTTCCATCAGAACAGGGAAGTGTTAAGTAACACAGAAAAAACCCCAGAAGATTTATTCAAGGAGTCTCCATATCCTCTTTAGATGGTGATTGCTTTTTGCAACTAATTTCAGGACTCCAGTGTAATTTTTTAGATCTCAAAGGGGCAGAAGCCTTGTACCTGTGGCTCTGATACATGCTTCAGAGGGAGGAGAGAGGTTAGATGTGCCTTTCTGCCTCCATTTCTATTGACTAGCCTGAGGCACCTTGTAATCAAGACGTGCATTGTACTTCAGGGGCACCAAACTCTTGAAAGAAAGTAGCTCAGGGCCTCCTGCAGGTGATCTGAGTCACCCTGCTTTCCTAGGCTAGGGATACCTAAGTATGTGCTCTGGTGATGAATAGGTAGAGGAGGAGCTGAGTCCATGAAAACGAGGCTCCTTTTTTGTCTTACATTCAGAAAGGATTTTAGGATGAGCTCTAGTGTGGATTCATGTCATACCTCTTCAGACAACTTGCCGTAGTAATTAATGCCTGAAGACTCCCTTTGCATGAAAGAAGTCAGACATCATGCTGGGGGAGCCTAGAGGACCCAACCATCCTGATGACAGAAAAGCCATAGAAAGGCTGGTCTCCTTGGGGAGGTGGACCTCCTAAGAAATATGGAGACTTAATGATTAGAATTTATTTATTAATTAATGATAATAATTTATTTATTAATTTAATGATTAGAATTCCATAATTATAATCATGGAATCATAGAATTAATTAAGTTGGAGAAGACCCTTAAAATCATCAAGTCCAACCATTAACATTATACTACTAAATCCACTATTAAGCCATGTTCCTAAGTGCCACATCTACACTTCTTTTAAATACCTCCCCAGGGATGGTGACTCAACCACTTCCCTGAGCAGACTCTTCCAGTGCTTGATAAACCTTTTGGAGAAGAAATTTTGCCCAATATCTAATCTAAACCTCTCTTGGCACAGCCTGAGGCCATTTCCTCTTGTCTTATCACTTGTTACTTGGGAAAAGAGACAAACCCCACCTCACTATAATCTCCTTTCAGGAAGTTGTAGAAAGGGATAAAGTTTCCTCAGCCACTTCTCATAAGACTTGTGCTCCAGACCCTTCACCAGCTTTGTTGCTCTTCTTTGGACACACTCCAGCACCTCAGTGTCTATTTTGTAGTCAGCAACCCAAAACTGAACACGGTATTGAAGGTGCAGCCTCACCAGTGCAGAATACTGCTCAGCCACACTATTTCTGAAACAAGCCACTAAGCCGTCGTCTTCCTTTAGCCACCTGGACACAAGGCGACTTACATTCAGTTGGCTATTGACCAGCTCCCTCAGGCCTTTTTCTACCAGGCATCTCTCCAGCCACCCTTCCCCAGACCTGTAGCATTGCAAGGGGTTGTGACCCAACTGCAGGATCCAGCACTGAGATTTGTTGAACCTCATGCAATTAGCCTCAGCCCATTGATCCAGGCTGTCAAGATCATTCTGTGGAGACTTCTTACCTTCAGTATTCCTGCCCAACTAGGTGTTGTCTGCAAATTTACTGAGGGTCCACTCAATTCCCTCATCCTGATCATCAAGTTTACCAATCACTTATTTGTCCTATACATGGCACATGATGGCACCCAGGATGATCTGCTCCATAACCTTCCCCATCATCAAGATCTGACTGAAAAGCCTGTAGATCCCTGATCCTTCTTCTGGCCCTTCTTGTAGATGGAAATCACATTTGGTAATTTCCATTCAGCTGAAACCTGCCTGGTTAGACAGGACTCTGAGAAGTGAAGGAAAGTGATTTGGTGAGTCCTCCCACCAGTTCCTTCAGTACCTTTGGGTTTATCACACCCGGCCCCATAGACTTGTGTGTGCCAGTGACCATTTCCCCTTGGATTATGAGGGTTTCATTCTACTCTCAGTCCCTGTCTTCTAGCTCAACACCAAGAGCAATCTGTCTTACTATTAAAGCCAGAGGTAGAGAAAGTGATAACTACCTCAACCTTTTCCTTGTCCTTTGTTATTATGCTTCTTCCTGTATCCAAAAAAGGATGGAGATTCTCCTCAACCTTCCTTTTGTGTTAATGTATTTATCAGAACACTTTCTATTGACTTTTACTGCAGTTTTTCTTTAACTGTGTGAGAAAAAAATATCAATGAGCATACAAAGCTCCAGTATGAGAGGTGAATATTCCATGCATTTTTTTTGGTTTTGTCTATCTTGAAGTTCATATAAGAAAAATGATAGGCTAACACTCTCCTGCAAGCAGGTCTGCCCACTATGTTATGTTGCTCAGTAAATCCCATTAAGTTATTTTTGACTAATGTGGAAGACTCTTAATATGCTGGAGCTGAAACAGGACATGGTTTTGCAATCAATTCCAAGAACCATACATATTAGCTTGTTTGTAACACCTCTATGGAGAGGTTGGGTAATGTTTCATTATTATGGCCATGAGACAAGTCAGCTTGCAGTTTCTATTGATACGCATTTCTACCTCTTCTATCTTGCTATTCCCTAAGTGACTATTTATTGGCACAAAAGTGTGCAATGTTAGATTGGTTAGAGAACTACTGAATTTTTCCTCTGAAGCAATTCTAAGTACACAGGAAGAGCAGATAATCATTGGAGAGCAAACTGAATTTCACTAAGGTGAATTAGATGTGCTATGGCTACAGACTCACCAAGCAAGAGTGGTATAAATGTCACTGTGTTCTCTGTTACTACCAGTGAGAACAAACAAAACCAAGCAAAATCATCAGTTAAAAAGATTATTAGAAACTTTTCATTACATATGCTGCGATCCCTTCTAGGTGAAAAATCTTGGAAACAAAACAAAGTCAGACTAAAACCTTTATGAAAAGCTGTTTCTCTTATTTCCGTATTTATTTAGACTTCTGAAAAGAAGGAACTCTTCCTTACTTGGTGCTTAGAAGACTTCATGGGTTTGTTTCTCCCTTTCTTCCAGTCTTTTGACACTGCTTCACAAGACCTTTGGAGTGCTAAGATCTTGAGGAAAAATATTCTGTGAGTCTGTACCTGGGTAAGTTACCGGTGCTAATTAAACCTGAGTGCCTTACTGCTAATGCAGAAGAGCACACATGTACTGCATTTGCAGTTTTTGGTATGTCAGCTCTTCCCGTGTGCTGCCAAAGTCAAACTGCAATGTTCACAGAATTAATCAATCATGTATAATATTTACCAGTGCATGACAGAAATTATTGCAACGCATGTCTGTTAATATGCAAATGAGGCCTCTATTGCTTCAAGAATCATCCTGTAATTACTCAGCTGTTTCTCAAGTGTGATTTATTGAATCAGCAATTTATGAAGATGGAGTGGCATAACCTAATTTACTTGTGTAGTTCCATTAATGGTTAGGGGGTAGAAATATGTTTCCTGTCACTTTCATGATAGCATTTGTTAGCCCTGGAAGTTGACATGGGTCATTTATTTCTACTATGCAAATTCACTTAAGCATGTTTCGAAATCAGCAGCTCCTTGACACGCTTGTCTCTCAAATGTTTCCTGCAGTATTCCCAATCGTGGCTTGAGCATTTAGCTTAAAGACAAGCTCTGAGAACACAACAGCTGGTGCTAAACAAGAAGTAAATGGTTTGATTAACTGAGTAACACCAATATTTGGTAATCAGTGAGAAACTGACTGCATTCATTCCTATCATGCCATTGCTGAACACAGAGTTAAATAAAAACTATGTATTCTAGAGGCTAAAACAACATATGTAAAAATCAAAATAACTTTGTATTGTGATTTTTTTCATGACCAATAATATGCTAGGGATATAGCATTGAAGCCAATCACATAATGTTAAACAATCACTAAAAGATGCATAATATATGCAGCTTTAATTCTGTTCTTTCAGTTGCTCTGCATTGCTGAAATTGTCAGCTATAGGAATGGTTAGGGAAGGCAAAATAAACTGAAAAGCCATGTGCTACTAATATATGCATTTTTTTACATAAGAGTGGTTTTTATTTTCATGAGTTTGTTCTGCATTTGAATTCTTTTTTATCAGTTCAGACATCTAGTCTCTGCTCCAGATGTCAGCAAAAACTGGTTTTCCAGTTTCTTCATTTGCAGCTGACTTCAATTATTTGCACTCTACATTAATTTTGGAAATATTATATTGACTTTTTTGTAGTGTAGGTTTGGCAAATCTATCTGTAAATGAAACTCTTCATGCAAGGTGAAGGACGGGCTCAAAGAATTCTTTCATGGTATTAATGAAACTTTTACACAGGACACTCAGATATTCTAAAGGCAAATCCATGGTATGACATCAGTTTTTTTCTACCAAAAGTTTGGGAACAGGAGCCCTTGTACTTGTCTGGACGTGATTTGCCACAACACGTAGAGCAGAGCCAGCAGAAGCAAACACCATTAAATTTTAAGGAATTTGTCACTGCAAAAACTACACATATAGTATTAAGTTATGAACAATAGATTTCTTCATGATTTCTCCCATCATTTACTTCTTCATTCCAAGAAGTAGATTTGCATTAAGCCTTTGACTTACATGAGATCAATTATAATTTAAAAGGCTATTCAACAGAAATAAAAATTATGAGATCTGGCCTTACTTTAATTAGAATATTCATTTAAAATATATGCAATTTTAAGAAGGCATAAAGAAAAGTGATCATGGTAAGCAAACCCTGTTATTGCTAAAGAAAACATGAAGTTTTAGAAAGATAATTGAAATTAACTAGGTAGCTAGACAACTAGGTAGCACGCAGCATTTCAGACCTCAGGTCAGGGGAATGATTATCCCTTCTTTCTGGTAAAGTATTTTAAAACCTCTGACTTTGTGCAGGCAGCAGAAATACTCATTATTACACATGACAAAGAGCTCTATTTTCAAAATGCCTTGTTAAATCACCAGGTGAGATTGGAATCTAGTTTTAGTGTGTGAGAATAACGACAGCCAACTACTTAGCCATGTGCAGTGGGTGCTGTCCCCTTATGAAAGGTCAGGGGAAGATTACAGGATGTCAGTTAATAATATATATCTGAAGCAATGACCCTTAAGGTACCATCAAAACTGCAATGACAATTGTGTTTTGTTTTCTAAAGCAGGCATTCATACTCAGGTTTCTATCATAACACAAGAAGAGTATGAGATGGCATTAGAAATACAAATGCTTTATTTTACCTCTTGTAATTACTATCCTAGGAGAAAATGAGCTTTACTACAGTTTCAAACTGTAATTTTCTAGTATTCATACTGGATGACAATGAAAAATCAGAGACAAGGAATTTCCACAGAAATGTGTTTCCCTTAGAAAAAATTTTTTCTTGATCAGGCTGAATGTGGTCGTCTGGCAACCACAACTATAAACTTCTTTTCATTATGTGACGTTTTGTAGTACCAACACAGCAATTTTATTGTCAGCACTGAGGAAGGTAGGAAGTGAAATCTAGTCGTTCTGGGGAGCTGGCCAACTGGCTAATGGACCACACAATCCCAGCGATATATGAAGAGTTGATCTGAGACTAAAACTGAGATAAGAAATCCTCAAGTGCTTTTAAAACCTATTCTCTGCTCAGTTTTTTCTCTTTCCCTTCACCCCATTCACTCTTCTGTGTATTCTCTTTTGTCCTTTCCCAATAATTAGGTGAGTGGCAGATCAAAGCTTAGATATCAAGAGAAGATAATCTCTAGGAGGATCCTGGGTCCCACATAGCTCACCACCTTTTAATCACATCACATGTGATGGTTTACCAAATTATAGTGCCAGTGGAAATGAAAGACGTGCTGGTTTTGGCTGGGATAGAGTTAATTTTCTTCACAGTAGCTGGTATGGGACTGTGTTTTGGATTTTCGCTGGAGACAGTGTTGGTAACACAGGGATGGTTCAGTTATTGCTGAGCAGTGCTTACACAGAATCAAGGCCTTTTCTGTTTCTCACACCACCCTACCAGCAACCAGACTGCGGGTGCACAAGAAGTTAGGGGAGGGAGACAGCTGGGACAGCTGACCCCAACTGATCACAGGAATATTCTACACCGTGTGGTATTATGCTCAGCATATAAACTTCAGCAAAGAAGAAGGAAGAGAGAACATTTGGAGTGATGGAGTTTGTCTACCCAAGTAATTACTATACATGATGGAGCCTGATGCTCTGCTTTCCTGGAGATGGCTGAACACCTGCATGACCATGGGAAGTGATGAATGAATTCCTTATTTTGCGTTATTTGCATGTGCAGCTTTTGCTCTACCTGTTAAACTGCCTGAATTTCAACCCATGAGTTTTCTTACTTTTACCCTTCTGATTCTCTCCCCCATCCCACGGTAGGGAGAGTGAGTGAGCAGTTTTGTAGGGCTTAGCTGCCAGCTGGCATTAGGCCACAACAAAAAGCTGGCCTTTCAGAGCTTGGTTCAAATGAAAAATGTTTCTGTTTGAATATTGTCATGGGCTCAGCAGTAGCAGCCATTTTTCTCCTTCTCGTAGCTGGTGCAGTGCTGTGGTTTTGACTTTCGGCCCGGGAACAGCGCTGATAACACCAATGTTTTTAGTTATGGCTTAGTGATGTTTGGTCTGGCCAGGGACTTTCGGAGCCTCATGCTCTGCCAGGGAGGAGGGAAAGCCGGGAGGAAGCAGAGACAGAGAACCTGATTCAAACTGACCAAAGAGGTATTCCATACCACAGCACGTCATGCCCAGGATGCAGAAACGGAGAGCAGAGACCTGGAAGGGTGGTGGGGGTGCATTGCTTGATCGTGCTGGGTATACGTGGTGAGCTGTTGTATTCTCTTCCCTTGTATTTCTCTTGTAATTATTATTACTAGTGGTAGCAGTAGTGGTTTGTGTTATACCTTAGTTACTCAACCTGTGGGAGTTGCATTCTTTCGATTCTCCATGTAGCAAACTGAGTGGCTGATTTACGGCATAAACCACTACAAACATTCACCAAAACATTTCCTAAAAGAAGTACAGAAATGCCAGCTGAGCCTTTGGAATCTCCTTCACAAGGGGTCAGTGGGCAGGAGAGTATTCGCAGCCATTGTTGGTAACAACTTCACTCAGTCTTTTCTCATTCAGCTCCAGTTCCTTAGACAATCTGATCCTTTTGGGCACCAGTACCAGTCCGTGAGGGACTTGCTTTTGTTGGAAGCAGAGAGAAAAATAGTGTTGGGACCCCCTCCAACTCTAGCATCTGCTGCTCAGTTAAGCTTCTTTTCCCATCCACCTGTAAAGTGGGATCCACCAGCACCCGTGTTTGCAAACACCTGAGCCCTGCTCCAGCACAGCCGGGGAGGGGGAAAAACCACCAATTGCAAGGAAAGGGCTCTTGATATGGCTTCATGCTTCCTCCTGCACTGCTGCTTGGGCAGGGGGCAGCTCAGCCCTAGGAGGTGGAAGACAACAGAATGACAGGTAGGGGACTTATGTTGCTATGTGTTACTATGCACGGTGTCAGATCTAATAATTTTGGCATCCTGCAGTACTGTGGACAATTCAAATTGTGATATTCCTACAATTCCTACAATATCATTGCTTTTTATTATGCGGTTCCTGCTTTGGCACTGGCTTGCCTTGGGAAAATTACATGATCTTTATGCTTCATTTTCCTCCTTCAGGAAGCTAATATAATTCTAGAATTACATTACATTACTGTGCTACGGGGACACAATATGTCAATTCTTGAAGCAGAACACCTGACTCTAAGCAGAACAGTGCTGCATATAGTAAGCTCTATCTCTTAGTGCTTACTGCCTCAGGCATCATGCCTCTGACACATTGCTGCTCTGTTTCAGGGCACACAAAGCCAGCTTAGGTATCTCTCTAACTACAGGTATTCACACGTAGATCAAGCTGAGTGTTTGCTGCTACAGAGGAGATGGACAGGTCCTGTGAGTTTCAAAACTATGCTCATGAATGCAAGAAGGCAACCAGGTCTGCAATTATCTCCTGCAAGGTCAGTTTAATTACATAAAACCACAAAAAAAAAAACCCCAAACCCTAACACCAAAACCCACAGTAGCTTTATGTTATAATCAAAAAAGCACTTTAATGAAGATGAACTGGTAACAGCTAACCTAAGACAGTAGGATATGAAGTCTCATTCGATGTCCTCTCCTGAGGTAGTAACACTCAGGTCAACACATTTTCTGCTTGCATTATAGTCTCATTTCCCCCTCCTTTAAACCTTTATCTCAGCTATTTGTCAAACTGAATGGCTGTTAGACCAAATGTGCTATAGCAGGCATACCTGTGCCCAAACGGAAAGACAGTAGATTCTTCATCCCACCTTCATGTTTGGGTGGGAAACCCATCAGAATGGCAACAGCAAAAGACAGTACTGACTTTAATATAAAATCAAATCACTGTTTTTCCTGCATTGAATACCTCTAAACATCCTTATATGTGAAAGTGACAAGTCCTTGCCTTCCAGTCTCCTATACAATGTAGAAGATGTAACACTGATATGAGGGCATCTATATCTTTAGGAAACCAGTGGTGAAAGAATTTGGCTGCCACCATCACACCTGTAGGCTGCTCAACCTTGTGAAGTCATGCAAATGGCTCTTCACCCACCATAAAGAAACCAGCCATAACTTGAATTTTGGTCACAGCCGGTAAACATCTAAAGGCTCTTCACTGGTGCTACTCTAAGGATGTTCCCTCTTAGTTCTGTTCACTCAGATATCCCATATCCCTTTATTCTGCTATCAGGAGGCAGGAAGCATTGGAGAAAGAAAAGAAAGCTGTGAATTCATCAGAAAAACACATTCAGTTTTAGTTTAGATATGATTCACTTCTGTCATGGGATCAATGTCCTACACAGATGGACTGTACTAGTATGATACTGTGCAGGTCTGGAAAAATCATCTGCAAAGAGTGCTTTTGAATCCTCCAAATTAAACTCAAATATGCAGCCTGCCACAAATGGCAAATTAAGAAAATAAAGGGTAATACAACATCCAACTAATGAGATCCCTAGGGTCGTGGATACAACCAATTTAAACTAAGGAGTCAATGGCAGTCACAGCTTTAATAATTCTAAAGACAATTAAATATTGCTCAGGGATAGAAGCCTTCTTCAAGAACTTGTTTCTTACCATAAAAATGTGAAAGCCAAAGGAAAAGCCCACTTCTCTCATCAACCAGGAGAAATAATAAGTAATTAGTCACTTTTCAAAAACATACAGCAGGGAAATTTGGCAACTTCAGAAACAAGGAAGTAGAGAAAATTGAGTTACATTACACCAACACATGTGAAACAGGGCCAAAATGACAATCCAATTTATTTTTTTTTTTTTTAAAAAAAAAAGATAATTTACTTCTTAAACACTCTCAGTAGTGATTCTCTGTCTTTCTAAGATCAGCTTTAAGCAGTGAAAGCAGAATGCCGGAAAGCAAAAGCAGAACATGGAAATCTTCCTAATGTCCTGTACCATGTGCATCCGTTCCAGGTATGTGGGATACCTAGAAGATGCTACAACTTTGAATCAGCATCTTGCAGCTCTACTAAGATGAATCTTAAGCAGTGAAATAGAGGATCAGGTCCTCAGCATTTAAGGTTCAACATTTCAAGCTTCTTGCCAAATCCTGAATTAACTGCCTGCTATTAATAGCTGCACAAGGCTTTCACAAGACACAAAATACATAAGTAAAGGAGACTAGAAATGAATATTTGACAAGCATTTAGGGATGCTTTCTCATTTTACTCATTCTCTTTTGTGTCATTGCCATATTTAAAACTGCAGTAATTTTTGATTGCAGCAATATAAATAAAAAACAGTTTTATGCTAGTGCTAATTCGAATGCTGATTTGGAGTTCACATCCTTCATAGATCTATTACTCTCTCTGCAAGATAACAGAGAATTGTAGAAGTCAAAAATTTAAATTTTAGCCTCACTTGAACATAAGCTTCAAAACCAAGAGTGGGTTTAAAGAAGAAAACTGCTATGTGTCTTCTTAAATATCCAAGTGCTCCCTCCTGCTATTCTCAGATCTCAGCTTTTTGGAATGAAGTAGCAAAACCAATGTGCCTTCAGATTTTATTTTTTTCCCCAAATTTTGGTATCTACCATTTCCCGACGATCATATTTCATGAAAACAAAGCCCCAGATAATTATCCGTTCTTTGACTACAAACAGTTTAGATAAAATTAGCAAAAAATCACTCTATTTTCTGCAGGATTTTTCCCACCTGCTTTGTCATTCTCTCTAAAGATAGTTCGTAGAGCAACTTTAGAGTCTTTAGCACGTTTCACATCTACATTAGCTGTCTTTAGAGTTTTTACATGTATGAAACTCTTCTGGAGTTATAAATTTAACTTAAACATTTACTTGAGACAAAATTACCCTTCTGCTTTCTGGGGAAAGAAAATGTAAGTTTCTACTGTGAACTAGCCTGAGATATTTTACTGTTGTTAATAAAACTGATTTCATTGTTTCCCACAGAGTTAAATTGAGTCAGGCCACCTGAGGTTCTAGCCCTTCTCACACTCACTAAATAGCCTCTCTATGTATGTGAATCACAGAAGCAGTGATGTAGAAGAGTTTTATTTGTCATTGTACTCAGTTTTCAGAACATCTTGGTCTGAAAACAATTTGAGCTGTTTAAAACAAAATCAGGATTTAGTATCAATTATACCAGTGTTAAATAATGGTCAAAGAAATATTATACACTTCTTTAAAAACTAATTCTAACATAGTTTCTTTACCAGATGATCTACAATTAAAGCAACTGTTTTACAACTAGGCTGCACATGGCTATTTCAAGGTTAATTTGTGAGAGAACACAAATTTAATTTTTCAAATTAAAGGATGTTAATTAGGAGAATGTTATAATTCTATTCTTTCCCAATTAAATTTTTACATTCATTGCTCTGTACTAAATTATTTAAATCTAAGAATCAGGAGGATTTGACCTTCAAGAAAGTAAATCATGCTCTTCTACATTTCTGGTACACAATCATAAGTAGCAGAAAGTAAAGCATGTTGATCTTTGCTACCACTACAGAGGACACTTCAGGCACCTTCCTTCTGCATATCCAGACGTTGCAGTTTTAACTTGAGTAGCCAAGGATATTCAGAATATTAAGTACATCTTGAGTTATATAATACTGTAAATCTGAGTTAGTCATATTTGACCTGAGGTCAGTATTCATATTTGATATTTGACAGGAATGGGATTGTTATCAGAGGGGGATGAATCAACTACATTTGTTCTAAATCCAATAGAAAAAAAAAAAGGTGGAATGGTTCTTTTGTTGTTGTAGCTATGCTCCTTTTGAAGCTCTGAAGCTCATCCCAAAAATTAGTTCTCCCGATGTTTGAGTCAAAGCACCATATTTAGATTTTTCACAATAACCATGCTATTTGTCCTATTTACTTCTGTATGCTTATTTTAAGTACCCTCAATCATCTCTTTTGAAGGTCTTCTGTAGGCTTCCTAGAAGATTCCCCCATTTCCTCTATCCTTAATTTAGTAAAGATTGGTTACCTGTCAGTGTAAGCTCCTAAAGAATATGTTACAGATAAACACAGAATTGAAAATTGTGTTCCCATAACACAGAAAATCTCCTTTCAGCCCAAGACCTCCCTTTGAGAGATATGGTTACTGCTCTTTTCATCAGAGCCTAAACAGAGAAGGATTACCTGCAAGCATGTCTTATATATAGTGAGAGTGAAAAATGAAATCCCAACAAAATCACCATGCTCCTCTTCTTTCCCTGCAGCCTTACTCAATTATTCCCTTTCATCTCTGCAACCCCAGAGTAACCCTGATTCATCAGGAGATGCCCCTTCCCTGACAAGGCTGTGCAAGGAGCTTGCAGAGAGTAGAGGCTTGTCACTGCCTCACCTTAAAACCTGTACAGTCTAAAAAACCTTTTTGGGTTTGTCTAGAATGAGCCATACTTTGGGTCACAGCTCCCATCCTTTCTTCAGGCAAAGAGAAAAAGGGAAGGGGAGGTTAATACCTGCCTGGCTGCTCCAGCAAAGAGTGGGGAGATGGCCAGAACAGACATCAGCCCCATTAGCTCAGATGTGAAAGTAAGGGATGAAAGTGTCTTTTCTTTCTCTCTTCATTTCTCTTCCTCACATACATATGCGTGTTTGCAAATAAGACTAGAGATGAGACCCCATTTACTTCCAGCAGTCGCTGAGAGAGCTTGCTCTTTCCAGCGCATAACATGCAGCCTTGTCATTGGTCTTAAAAATACCAAATTTGTATTTCATACTTCTGAAGCATTAGGCAGGGTCTTGGCCTGTTCCTTCAAGAGTAAAACATTAATTAAATGAGACTCAATAATAGTTGTGTCAGCATTACTGATCAGGAAAGCTGAAAAATGCATTAAAATTAAAAGTGTAGGTAATTTGTAAGTAGTTCAAGTGTTATTTTTTTATTATTATTTTCAAACATTTCACATTAAAAGTGCATTTCATTGCTTGAAACATTTAAACATATTGATATTTATTGACTTCTGACCATTTTACCCTGATTTCTGTGCTGTATGATAAAAGGTATTTGAAGTGTAATTGTATTTAAAGAGTTGATATTGTTCAGATGCTCTAATTGGTAAACTAGCTTAATAATATGGAGCAAATGCTGACAATATTCTTTAAGGACAAAATCAAATTGTTACTTTCACCTGCAACTTTGCAGGAATATAGAAACTCCACTCTCACATTTATGTATAGGGTTTCATATTTACTACACAAGAAGTGCAACTATCTGTGCAGATAAAGAAATTCTCAGAAAGGAAGTTTTATTAAAACAGAAAAGGGAACTTACTGGCAATTGTAACCGAAAACCATACTCTGCTGACCTTTTCACTGTAGCTGTGGTCCATGCTCTTGGTGTTTTCTACCATTGCTCTTCTTCCTCTTGTACTAATATTGAGTGTCAAAGGGGAACTGGTATAACTTTTGCAATATAAAAAGAGGGCACCAGAACTTATATAATGTTCTTCTCTTCTTCCCCACCCCCAGAGTGTAGGGAATAAGGATGTAATATGTGTGAGAAGCAAAGAGCCTGAAGCATCCTTCATGTAAAATTAATTGAAAATAGCGACAAAACCCTACCATTATCGTCTAGTAAAAAAATGAAGATATTACCAATTTGGAGCAACTGATTACATCAAGAACTTCATTATTATCTTATGCTCAATAAATCAACCTTTCATCTCTCTGTCTGATATGACACCACTACGTTATTGCAGCAAATTATAGGACGTATGAATACGGGTGAAAACCAGAGCACAAGTACAGGGTGAATTGTTTGAGGTTTCAACACACTTGTGAATTACATCACAGAGAGAGATCAGTATAAAGCCCACAGGTCCTCCTTCAGTGCTCATTCCTCATCTCTCACACCTTGTTTTCCTCCCCTGCTGAATTATTTCACATTCAGCATGGGCAAGCTTCTGTTTTTGACACAGTCATACACAGAGAGGATGGGATTGTTGTCTGCTTTAGGTTAGAGGACCCTGTGTTGCACACAAAGATATTGTAGTTGCAGTTTCCTGTTCTATTCCTGCTGTTAGCCCCACATCCTTGTTAGCACCTTGTTCCTCATTTTCTCCTACAGACATGGTTCTTACTCTGTGTGTTTCTTCCTGTGGTCATCTATGTTCCTGAAAACTAGGAACTGAGGAAACTGGGGCCTGACGGATAGCTATCAATGTCAGCTCTAGACATTTGGGTTGGGATATTTTGATTTTATGGATAGCAATTGCTAAAATGATAATGCAGGCTATCAGTGGTGGAGCTATGAACCTACAGTCATAGAAATCTGGGGGTTTAATCTGCAGAAGAATGATCTGCACGTTCTCATCTGTGTTATGAAATATATAAGAATAAACCGACTAAATTAACTTGGTAGTGCAAACAAAAATTGCAGTTCTTAACTATCCTTTCTGTACATATTACGGTCAAGAAAAGCAAATCGCTTTACAAAACTTACAGCAAATGTGTAAGGTTTGTGACTTCCCTCCAGTGCATAAGTGGAGGAACTAATCACCAAAATAAGTCAGAAAATTTCACTTGAAGTTACATAAATTTTGTGTACCACAGGCATAGAATTCACATCTCTTGACTTTGGTATTTGTTTAGCTAATGAACTTGCTGCCTGCTTTATAAGGAAGATATCTGGACTACGCCAATGCAACTAAGGAAGCATTTTCTTTACAAACAGTCATTGCTTCTTACATGGACACTTACTAAGTTATTAAGTGGATTTTTTCTTCTTTTTTTTTTTTTTTTTTTTGTTTCTCAAGGATTTTACATCTTTTTGGTAAGGAGTCAACGTTCTGCTATTTTGAAATATTATGACAAGATAATTGTAAATCCTAAGCCTGAAATAGAAAACTGAATGTGAACTCAGCATTAAATCTTTGTATATGCTAGACTGCTAACAAGCTCTATAGCATCATGACAAGTATAGATGAAATATGCAGCATCTAATTCATTGCTTCAGTACTTACAATAAATATGCCTTTAATCTTAAACTGTTTGGAGTAAACACATAATGTGACAAATGATGCTATAAACTTCTGTCTCCCAGGGAGATACAGATTTCAGACAAAGTTCTTAAAAATAATCCATGTATTAAAATATATTTTGTACAAAATATACCTATGGAATACTGGTAAAGGGGGAAAAAAAATGTATTTGATCCTTGGTGATGCCATTTTTAAGACTTGGGTCTTTCCAAAGGATATAGCAGGGGTTTCATGGGCCTCAGTGAAATCAGTGGGGTTATACATGTACCTTAAGCCCTATGAAAAATTCTGAACTGCAAATTGCGGTAATCATGTCCATGGATTTTTCTCCACTTTCACACATTACTAAATAAAATTATCATTTTTTCTAGCAAGACATGAAACATCTGTTTGTGTGTCATTAGCTTTCCTTGCAAAGATGAGTAAATTTATCTGCATGAATAGTAAAATGACATATAGAATAAAGCAACAAATGAAATGTCATTAATAATTGCATTTTAGTTTATTTGCTTTTTACTTAAAGCTGTTTTACAGTAAAGCACAGGTCTCCATTAAAATTACCTGGCTTTTGGCATGAGGGTATAATTCTATCTTATGACTTTCTGGTCTTTCTCACTTCATGTGTTTGAAATTATCCCAGGGTTTTTTTTCAGAATTAAATGGAACAATATTGTTAAGAGAAAGGAAATACAATAGAATCAGGTCTCCACAAAGGAACACAGTGAGGGAGGATTCCTTGATGGATATTTTATTTTTTTTCCCTGGCTTTATTCATGCTGACAGGAGACCCTGGGATCAAAGGCAACACTAAATATTAATGAATGCAAGAGCCTTAGAAAAGGATATGAGAGGAATTGACTGTCAGCAGCTGAAGACAGAAGCAGACTCAGAAGGGAGCTGAAGGCACAAGAAACTAGACCAGACTGTGGCTTCGTTTGCAAGCCCAGAAAGGAAAGCAAACATGGCAGATGGGAGTTTGAAACATTATTTTACTTGAAAATTTCAGTTAAAAAATGAACTTTTTATGGAAACAAACTACTACTGAGGAATGGCACAATCTCCAGGAAAGAGGAAAAGGCAGGAAAAAAAAAAAATTAGGAAATCCATTAGGTCAGTGGGATGAACTAGGTGATAGTCAATCAAGTTGTACAGTCTTTTCATATTCCTTTCTTCACTCATTTTCTGTTAAGTATTATTAGCAGTCTTTCTACTGATGCGCTTGTTTTAAATATGTACATGTTTCTGAAAAGAAAAGTTTATAATGAATATTAATCTGAAACCACAAACCGTAGGAAATTAATAGCAATAAAATAATCTGAAAGATAAATCTATCACTTGGAGTGTTAAGACTAATGACAAGTCTTTTCAAGGAAATCATCCTACACTGAATGGAAACAAGGTACTGTTAACATTGATGTTGAAAAAAATGATTTTTCCTGTAAATATTTGTGTTGAACATATCATGAAAAAAAAGCCAAATTCTACAGATTATGAAGTGGTCTGCGTTACTGCAGCAACTAGGGAAAATGTTAAATGTTAAATGATAATTTTGAAATTAGCATGCTGATAAACCCTGGTCCTAAAAATGTTACTAGAGCTGGCTCTGGAGTATTGCAATTTGATTTCAGCAGGTCCTGGTGCAGGACCTACTCCAGCCCTTCACAGCAGCAAAACCAAAATCTCCCATTCCCTACATCTCATACAGCTCCTTGTTCTTTTTTCCTTCCCACACAATATTTCCTCATTTGTCCCCACTCTGATCCCGCCTGTAGGCCCTTCACACTTGATAAATGAACATTGAAAATTTGTTCCTTCCCTCTTTCCTCTCAAATCAAATGGTCAGGCATCACCTGTAGGCATTTTTGTCAAAATTTGAACTGATAAATCAAAAGTTAATCCAGTGCCTGCACCTTAATGTAAAACCAGCAAGCAACAATTTATACCAAAAATCACATTCAAACCTGCATGACAGAAAGAACTGCCACAGTTAAGGCACAAGATAGAATTACCAGCAAAGAACAGCTCACCAAATCAATTGTGTCTCTTTGGCTGGTGCTGTAGGTTTTCTAAGACAATGGTGTTGGTATGAAATGCAACTTATGGAAGACGGAAAGACGGAGTTCAGGAGATACCACTCTATTACAATTTTATTTTATATTAACTTGAAACTAACCCCTACTCTATCCTGAAAAGATTTTCAGTTGTTTAACCTGAAACTTGCTGGCACATCACTCTTTCAAGTTCTGTGACCTGTTTCAAACACACCTGAGGCAAACAAGATACTGATTTTGGTCCATTTTTCTTCTGACCTTAGGTCCCAGTATGTTTATTACAAAAATGTCTCACAGAGTGTTGGTTGACATGAAAAGAGGTTTTTTTGTTTGCATCCATGGTATTAACATCCAGTTCTTTTCCAAATCTTCTCGAGCTCAGGAGAGTAAGGAAATTCTCCACTCTGTCATTTGGGTTCTGTTTTCACTTAACCATTCACTTTTTATTTTGACGAGGTCCAAATGGTCGCCTCAGATACCTGAGGCTGCTCATCAGACCTCGGCTGTCCAAGCAAGTGGTTGATTGCCTGTATGTCCAGCTCACAAGAGCTAGGTCACAATACTACTCCTGGCAGTACCTTCTGCCTCCTCTGCCTGACACACTAAAGAAGGAAAATTTAAAGTGGAAAGTGAAAAAGAATTCAATCACTTAATAGCAAAAACACAAAGCAGCTCAGCTGACAATTCACTTGGAGGATAAATGTGCAAATCTAGCCTCCTACTGACAAGGGAGGACAGATACATAGATGAGATTCAAGACAGTGACAACCTTCTGTACTTTTTGGATGCTTGTGTCTTAGGCTCAGGTCTTAGTGCCGTATGTCCTCTACCAGTGATTCTCAGAGTAATAATATACAGTTTAGTGTGAACAGGGATTCTGTTATTAACCATTTTCCTTTTTTACTAATTAAAAAAAATACAGTGTGTATTTTGCCACATAAATTGTGGCAACACAATGAAAATCTACTTGCTTAAAGATAACAAGATAACAAATCCCCACGTTGTCAGCCATCTGGATTGAGGTTGTATGCACATTTGTTACCTTCTGAATCCTTTTAACAATCTTACTAGGGAATAATAATATGTCTGAATGAACATATAATGCAATCATCCTTACTAAAATTAATTTATTAAGTTATTTAGAATCATATTAACAACCTGTCATTTGTTACCAATATAATGGTAATATATGTTCCAACATGTTGTACTGTCACCAACATAAAGTTCAGCAAGAGGAAGTGTAAAATCCTATACCTGGAAAGGAACAACCCCATGCACTAGTACATGCTGGGGGCCACCTGGCTGGAAAACAGCTTGGCAGACAAGGACATGGGGGTCATGGTGAACACCAAGTTGAACATGAGCCAGCAGTGTGCGGAGAAGGCAAATGCTATCCTAGGATGCATTAGGAGTGTCACCAGCAAGTTGAAGAAGATGATCCTTCCCCTCTACTCAGTAGTCATGAGGCCACACCTGGAGTACTAGGTCTATTTCTGGGCTTCCCAGTACAAGATAGACATGGACACACTGGAGAGAATCCAGTGACAGTGGTAGAGGCACTGGAGCATGTGACATTTGAGGAGAGGCTGAGAGAGCTGGGACTACTCATCCTGGAGAAAAGCAGGCTTAGGGGGAATCCCATCAATGTATACAAACACCTGAAGGAGGAGGAAAAGAGGATAGATCTAGACTCTTTTCAGCGGCGCCAAGTGCCAGGATCAAAGGCAATAGGCACCGTCTGAAACACACAGAAGGTTCTCTCTGAAGATCAGGAAACAGTTTTTCACTGTGAGGGTGACCAAGCACTGGCAGAGGTTGCCCAGGGAAGCTGTGGGTTCTCCATCCTTTGAGATACTCAGAAAACATCTGGACATGGTTTTGGGCAATCTGATGGAGGTGGCCCTGCTTTACCAAGTGACATCTAGAGTGTCCTTTCAACCATAGCAATTCTGTAATTCTGAGATACTGCCAGCGTCACACTTACTGTGAGGAAACAGTAGGTTCACAGTAAGAAGGTTATCTCCAACGTATGTGTGATGCCCAGAGTACTGGTTTTATGGGTATGCAGGTGCACAGTTGAGGGGTTCAGGCAGATGGCATCTCAGCAGCCCACCATCACCCATCTTTTGTCCTCAGCTGAGCAGGTTGCATCTGTTAGATAACCAGTCAACAGCCCCTTGTGCTGCCAGCCTATTTTTATGTAGCTCTAAAGTTCTGAGGTATCTTCAGCTTATGGTATTATATCACCATAAGTGGATGTTTGTCACACAGCTGGTGTGTGTCCATTCACTGAGGAGGCAACTGACAGCTGAATCATAAGCAGCCTCCAGACATGGATAGCTCTGGCAGGAATTAGGCCAAAAAGTTTATTTATGTGAACCTAAGATCATGACCAGCCTTAATCTGTCGTACCTGACTGTAATCAGAGATCCCAAGGCAAATGTTGCCCAAGTGCTGCCCTATAAACAAAGTTACAAATAAAGCTTCAATTCTGATTAGCTTGCTAGAAAAGGTTTTCTCAGGAAGAATTTCTTAATTTCTGATTCCCTCAGATAATACATATAAACTCTGACCAGATTTTGTAAATAGATGCATAATTTACAGCTAAATGATAATTAAGAAAGTGAAGACTCATCTTACAAGAATGAATTGACAAAAATGAAAATATGATTTTATCAACCATACAGGTACAAAGCTTTTTCCAGTTACCCATGTGAGTCAGATGTTGCCACACATTATATTTTCATTCATTATCATTACACCTTCTTCCTTCCTTGAATCCCTTTGCCTGGTTCCTAAGCAACCACACCAAGGCTCCTCTTCAAAGACAGCCTATATTAATGACCCCAAAATGAGATTCCTCTAGGTAGATCAGAAATGGCACCGGGAATTTCAAATCCCTGCCACAGGATCTCATAAGGAACTGAGTACCTCAAGTTAAAAGAGTAAACCAGAGACACCAGCCCCCAGAGAGGAGCTAAATCCAGAGGCTTTTCCCACATTATGCAATGGATATAATTGCATTTTCTGTTTAGCTATCTGTTCTATCTTAACTTCATGGTCTCCCAGACTAAAAATGACAACTTATGTATTTGTCATTTACGTGCTAGATACGATCATAGTTACCTAGCAAATGGGTTTTCAACTAAATGCTAGATGCATAGAAAGACAATTGCCTTGATGATTGTTCAGGAAGCAAGATTGTTAAGATCTTGACTCCAAAGATGTCAGTGGCTGCCAGTTAGGTTTTGGAATGGTTACTTTCATTTCCCATGTCTCAGTTAGCTATCTAAAAGTGAAATAAAACCTCATAAACATTGTATTAATAACTGTCAACTAAATTGAAGTTTCCTAATTAAAAAATATAAATCAGATGCACATGAAAAACATACAAACAAAAAACTCTAGCGCACTGATAGCACTTGATCTTTTTAATTCTTCTTTTATTAATGCAGAGATTTCATGTTAGGCAAGAACAGGCAAATTTAGTCCTCTTTTTCTAACATTGAACTAATAATGAAATAAGTTTTGTTCTGAAAAGTTAATAAGTAAAGCGCTGTTGTCCAAGAGGGGAGAGGGCAGAGGGCAGAACCTAGCCTTCATGGGCTCTTTTTCCCTTGAAAAATATTCTATCGGCTAAATGCCAAAGTCAATGTTAACACTTGTGGAGTAAGTGAGTCCTGATTTTGGGTTCATCCACCTTTCTGGAACCAGAAGAGCTGTCATACTTCCACTTCGGAAGGGGATTAAAAAAAAAAAATCATGTTTCCAAGCATACGTCCCAAAGCCTGTGTCTGACGTCTTCAGAAATGCCTGTTGCCAGTAAGGTTCTGTGCTATGATTAGCTACATCCCGTTGCATTCCCAGTAAAATGTATCTGAAGCTTCTTAAGGTTCCAATAGTTTCTCCAAAGAAAAACATTTGTGAGATTTTGACAGTCTTCCTGTAATATCATGGAACATTTGGTCTTAGAAACTAACACTGGTTGGCAACATGCTCCTAGACAAAGAAGAAACTGCTTGCCATGTCAAAAAAGACAAATTGAATGAATGAACATTTTTACATCAGTTTTCTCAATGGCATTTCAGAAAGATACATATTGGATTTATCATTTTCCTTCACTTCATGGAAGGAGATACTATGTGTGACTTCAGACTAATACAGATTCAGGAGTGGTAGTAAATATAATATTGTCTTACAGTTTGTGTCTTCACATCCCTTCAAGACAATGAAGCAATAAGGAAAAAGTGGCTATCCTCTTCATTTTATGATAAGGATTCTTAATGCCTTGCTGTCAGTGTGGCTTCCAGATTGGTTGTGAGTATATACTTGCTACCTATGCTGTTTTTCATAATATTAATTAAGATTGAGGCAGAAGAGTCTTTTAGACTCTGAAATTTTAATTTCAAGCCAATTTTCCTTCTTTTGTCTCGATCTTCAATTTTTGCATCGAATGATCTTTGCTTTCTCTTTTACAATTCCGATCCCTGAATGTTTGGGTGTTTTGTCTTGTTTTGTTTTTTAAAAGACTACTTCTCTCCCTTATGGGACTTCCGGTTCTGGTCCTTATCCAGATTTCTGTTTCTGTTATTCCCTGATCAAAATATTTATTGGTCAACTGAGGCTGATTTTCCTGTGAATACAGTATCCAAGTCTGTATAGTTTTCCCTAGACAAATCGGCTTATTTCCTTTTGTAATCAATCTTTTACCACTGCAGATAAGAGAATTTTTGTTGTTGTTTTAATAGGAAAGTGGTTTCAGGTATTTATTTTGATCCAGTATCACTTAGCTCCACTTGTCTTTTCATGCTACACATGGGTAGGAGAATCTCCAACACGAATGCAGTCACCTCTATCTATGACAACCACCTTATTTATTTATATTTGCTCTAATAATAGTTTCCTCTATGTCCTCGGCATTTTGCATTTCCTGAAATATCCAAATCTGTTTAACAATGCATCCTTTGCTTTAGACATGTATGGCTACCACATTGGAGAGTCTAGGATTGATCCTATCATTTACGCATCTTTCAGGTATTTCAGTTTTCCCCGTTACTCTTCAAATCCCTCACTGTCTAAGTAGAAATGTAAATCAGTCTGTGCGGAGTACCAAATGAAGGCAGAAATATTGCTTCAGCAAACCAAGCTGTTTCTGAAATATCAATATTACTTTATATCATGCAGCACTGACATTTCCTACATATCCAAATACAACAACACAACTCTTTTTGTGTCCATGTTCAAATCAAAGTCATGCCACCTCCAATAATGAAAACATTACAAGGGATCTGGTCCCCATAAGCTTATTAATTAAATAAAACACATCACTTTGAACCTTGGTTAAAAAACACACATTCAAATCCCATTGTCTTTATATGCATGCCTTGTTTCAGCTGGGATAGAGTTAATCTTCTTCCAAGAAGCTAGTACAATGCTGTGCTTTGGTTTTAGGATGAGAATAATGTTGATACCACACTGACGTTTTTTTTTTGCTGAGCAGTGCTTACACTAAGTCAAGGACTTTTCAGCTTCTCATAATTCCCATCTCACTGAGGGAGAGTGAACGAATGGCTGTGTGGTATTTAACCACCTGCCAGGTTAAACCACGACAATCCACCACCAGTTTTCAGTAATCCTGTTGCTGGCTGCATAGTTTTCAAGCTCTCCTGAGTTGCACACTAACTACCCCCAGGGCACTCTCCCTGGAGAGGCATGAGGATGGCGTGCTAGAGTGCGAGGGGGCCACCGCACCTGGCCTTTCTGCAGGAGACTGGTTCCAATCTCCCTAGGATCTGCCTTCAATCTCACATTCTGCAAGAGACAGAAATTCAGATTATCCAGTTACCAAACACTTGGAGAAGCACACCCACATCGCCAAGGGGCAGCTTAAGCACAGGAACCTCAGCAAAGCTGCCAGGAACAGCGATACCCTGACACTTCTGCTTTTGTGCTACCATTGCCAGGAGTACCTGTCCTCACCTTTTCTTTCCTCAGGATCATGAATCTCCTAAAATCTAAGGACTTCTCACATCCTGCCACTCTAATTTTCATTTCTTCCTTTGACATATTATGCAAATCCAGCTTCTTTATATTGCTCAATTTCAAAATCTGTTGCTTAGGCAAGGCTTTGCACAACTTCCTTCTTTGGGAGATATGGGTCTACAAAACTGGGAAAGCTCAAAAATGTAAAAGTGATTATGTTTAATTGGGGCAGCCAGATTACAAAGCAAAATGTATGTAATACATGGGAAAATGTGGTAACCGTGACAAAGAAACTATGACAGACATTTTAGGCTCCTTAATCTCTTCCTGCTTTTGAGTGAAAATAGTTCTTTCTGATGTTCATGCAAGAAATGTGCAGGAAATATCCAAATGTCTTATTTTAATAATTTTTAATGTTAATGGTAAAAATTAAATTTTTCTGCTTATAATAAAGTCTGCTTTGAACAGTAAATTAAAAAGGACTGCAGCTGCTAAGGTTATTATGAAATAATAAGGTCATTATGAAATATGTTTTGACAATTTGCACTTTATGTAATTCTTTGTGCTATTTTATCTCTATACTTATGTGTCTCCTCTATGAATGCTTAATTTTATTCATTTGATTAAAAAAGGTTACCTTTTATTACAGTATTCACATCTGAACAGATTTGACAGCTCTGGTATTTAATTTGTTTGTTACTCTCCAGAAAATAGCACAATAGATTTCAAACTTGACTAGAGCTAAGACAGAAACAGAAAGATGTCAAATTTGAAATCCAGGTGCTGGATTATTCTAAGTACTCAGCTCTCCTGAATCACACTGCTCTCTTTAGATATTTACTGATCATAAGCATAACCATGTACTATCAGCATTTGGTTAGATAAGGGACATTCAGCTTTCATCCAGGCAGTGCAGAAGACAGTCAAGAAAGGATTTTTCTAAAGGCACAATCCTTTTGATACTAGGCAGTGATACTAGGTTTTATGACACCAGGCATGGTACCCTGAAACTAAAATGTAAAATAAAGATGTAAAATAAATGATGTAATATATTCTTACTGCAGAAAACCATAGCACAGTTACTTAACATGCAGCCTAACAAACTAGCTAAATTTCATGTTGGAGTTCCCAGAATTTTAACCCACTAAGAAAGACATCCAAAGCATGGTTAAATACCATTCCTCCTCGTGGTCTCCACTGGTTACCGGGAAATGTATAAAGGATGGCAGATTCCACTGAAATATGAGCTTCCTATCCCTGGTTACAGCAGGCTGTTTTGTCTACAGGAAAAGAGTTGAGCAAAGTAATATGCCTGATCTTGACCACCTGATCAAGAGGATTCTGTGGATGGAGCACTCTATAGACAGATAGGAACAGCCTCACGCCGGTAGACCCTTGTCCCCATGGGAAACTTCAACCACCCTGATATCTGTCTGATGGATGGTACTGGCTGGCATGAAGAATCCAGGAGGTTCCTTGATTGTGTGGAAGACAACTTCCTTCTGCAAGTAATAGAGGAGCCAAGAAGGAGAGGTGCCATGCTTGACCTCGTGTTCACCAGCAGGGAAGGGCTGGTTGGAAATATAACATTCCAGGGCAGCCTTGATTGCAGTGATCATGAGATGGTCGAACTCAAGATTCTCAGGACAGTGAGAAGAGTGTGCAGCAAGCTCACTGCCCTGGACTTCAAGAGAGCGGATTGTGGCCTCTTCAGGAACCTGCTTAGGAAGTTTCCATGGGATGTAGCCCTAGAGGGTGGGGGGCCCAAGACTGTTGGTTGATGTTCAAAGATCACCTCCTACAAGCTCAGAAGTGTTGTGTTCGTACTAGAAGGAAATGCAGCAGGAGGTCCAGAAGACCTCCTTGGATGGATAAGGAGCTGCTGAGGAAATTTTGAGGGAAAAAAGAGGCTTATGAAAGGAGGAAGCAAGGACAGGCAGCCTGGCAAGAATACACGGATGTTGTCCAGGAAGCTAGGAACCAGGTTAGGAAAGCTAAGGCCCACTTAGAATTAAACTTGGCTAGTGATGTTAAAGATAACAGGAAGGGATTCTATAGGTACGTAGCAAATAAAAGACAGACTAGGAACAACGTGGGCCCTCTCCAGAAGCTATCGGGAGAACTGGCTACCCTGGATTTGGAGAAGGCTGAGGTTCTTAATGAGTTCTTTGCCTCAGTCTTCACTGACAAATGCTCTGACCACACACATCAAGACTAGGAAAGCAGACCCAGGGACTATGAGAATCACAGAATCATAGAACAGTTAGGGTTGGAAAGGACCTTAAGATCATCTAGTTCTAACCCCCCTGCCATTGGCCAGGAAACCTCCCACTAAGCCATATCACCCAAGGCTCTGGCCACCTGGCCTTGAGTGCTGCCAGGGAGGGAGCATTCACAGCTTTCCTGGGCACCCCATTCCAAGTGCCTCACCGCCCTTACAGTAAAGAACTTCCTGCTTATATCCAATCTAAACTTCCCCTGTTTAAGTTTGAACCCACTGCCACTTGTCCTATCACTACAGGCCCCAGTGAAGAGTCCCTCCCCAGCATCCCTATAGGACCCCTTCAGATACTGGAAGGCTGCTATGAGGTCTCCATGCAGCCTTCTCTTCTCCAGGCTGAAGAGCCCCAACTTTCTCAGTCTATCTTCATAAGGGAGGTGCCCCAGACCCATGGTCATCCTCATGGCCCTCCTCTGGACTTGTTCCAACAGTTCCATGCACTTTTTATGTCGAGGATGCCAGAACTACACAATACTCCAAGTGAGGTCTCTCATGAGAGTAAAGTAGAGGGGCAGGATCACCTCCTCCGACATGCTGGTCACGCTCCTTTTGATGCAGCCCAGGATACGGTTGGCTTTCTGGGCTGCGAGTTCACACTGCCGGCTCATGTTCATTTTCTCATCAACTTTATGAACTTTATAAACTTGGACAATCTCAGAGCGTATTTTTCATTTATGAGTACAAAACCAGTCCTGCCTCCTGGGAAGCTCAGAGACAGTTTGTAATGTCAGGCATGCAATACCTTATTCAACAGTCTGGAGAGGAGAAATAATGTGACTCTGCTTGGTTCAGTATTTTCCTTTATTAGTGATTTGTTTGCCTCTTCCCACACTTCCTGCAAAACTCATTCTGTCTCTCTTGCTTTGTTGCATGAAACAAGTAGAAAAGTCACTTTGTTCAAGCATGAATTAACTGAGTGCCATGTTTGGCTTTTTTGTACAGTGTCAGTTTTCATAAAATTATCATAGCTACACATGAAGCCCAGCAAAATAATTCTGAAAGATGTGTATTTCTTACTAGCATTAAGATCACCATTATCTGCTTCAGTCAAATTTAGAAAACACAAGCTTAAAGCAGTGAACATACATTTTTCCTGTAAGTCTCTTCTCTAAAAAAACCCTGCTGAAATCTATAGAAGTTATGTTTTCACTTACTTACAAACCCCCCCCAGTGTTCTCAAAGTCCATAGAAACAACTGGATTTCTTCTCATTTACCTTGGATTTCCAACTGTGTAACTTCGCTGAATTCAGCAGACTTATACCACCTGTCAAAAGCAAGAACTCAAGACCAATTTTTTTTGTGATGCAAGCAAATAATACAATGTAAATTTGTAAATAAAAATCCTTTCCTTCAAAATTCTTTAGAAAAAAATGAGAGAAAAGAAAAAATGTCTCACAAACAGGGAAAAACATTTCAAAAGAGCTCATAGAAAATTTTTTGGGTTATCACTTTTCATAGAAAAATCAGGATATAATTTTTCACTGAAATAATTTTTCTAATATTTGCTATACCAGTAATCTCTCCCTTAAAATCTGACAATAATCATTTGCATTGTTGTGTTCATTACTTTGTGCAGGCTCAGCAGATATTGTTGCCACATTTCTGACTCAACTGAGAAAGAGAAGAATTATATATAACTAGAGAAATACAGGGATTTTTTTCATGACTTGATAAATCTTACTACTTTAAAATTACCAGCACCTTCCTAGGAAGTTTATTTCTAGATAGCTTGTACCATCTGTACAAGACTGCAGTCTGCAGAGATTTTGAAAGGCGCAACTGGCAGCTTAAAGACTGATAGGAAATCAATGAGCTTTATGGGTAAACAGAATTGGGCAAAGAACTAGCAGTGTGTACCCAGGGAGGGAGGGCTTGTATCTCTGGCCACTTCAGGAACAGGAATGGGACTATCATAAATGATTGAATGAAATACTTTGCTTGATGTACTTTTATTTGATGCATTTTTTAAAATACAAAATTTTAAGTGAAAAATCTGTTTTGTTGTTGCTGGAGTGTTGTTGAGGCATTGCTACCTTCTATCCCCAGGACACTTAAAAGCCAGCTTCTGTGTCCCTCAGAAGCTGAAACACACAATCATGACACAACAAATTGCTCCAAAGGCCAGGCCTGTGAAGGTCCAGGACAGAACAAAGCAGACAAAATATGGAATACATAGTTTGCCTTCACCCAGGCAGCAAAAAGAGCTGACACAAGTCTGGGTGTTTGCTTACATTTTCTGCAAAAAAGTGGTTAGCAAGGATATATTCCTAAAGGTTCACCAGGATACTTGTGGCTTACCAATCTACTGCAGTGTGATATTCTGTGATTTATGCTGTGCAAGACTCCAGACTAGGTATTCACAGTGGTTGCTTCTGGTCTTAAAGTCTATGAATTTTTGAATAAAATAATTTAGATAAATGTGAGCAGAGGGAAAACCCTTCTGTCTGCCTTAGCTTAACGACTCTACTGTCTGAGCTGTTTGAGGGAAATAGTAAGCAGAATGCAATGACTGAAACAAATCATTATATAACTTTTATATTATCTGTATGGAGAATAATGTGTACTGCCAGTTCTGTCATTACCTGCAAGGGTCAGTAGGGACAGATGTAAGCATTGGTGCACTCATTTGTTTTCTTTATAAAAGTATTTTAAATGGACAAAGCAGATAAATCATTAAAAATATCATTCAAACTTCATTAAAATTTGGAAAAAAAAGTCTTTAAACTGAACATTTTCCCTTGAACATTCTACAGTGCAAAAGATCAAATTCTATATTGTGCATGTTATTTCAAGGAGGTGATATGGCAGTTGCCACGGTAACAAGACTTTTTCAAAAGCTAAAATAAAAGATGTTGCAGACATGACCCATTGTAACAACAACTCACATGACCGTGGGATTCAGGAAGATAAGATAATATGGAGAAAAAATGCAAATGAAGACTAAAAAAAATATATCTAAAATTGTATCTGATCTTCTCAAGAATTTTATTTTCCCTTGTCTATCAATGAAAGCAAATGTATCTCACAAATACCTTCCAGAGTTGTACATGAACATCTGCAGTTATTATTTCACTGATAATAATTAACCAAATACCATGATGATTTAACTTCATTATATATGGTACGTCAGGTGAGGTTCCACACTAATTCTCATAGCAGAATTATTTTTTTTATTCAGCAAAGGTTAGGAGAGCTGCAGAGCACTGTGAAGGAGATGGGTTTGCAAGGGTGTGTATCCTTTGATAACAGGGCCCTGCCGCATGCTGCAAGAGAGAAGGGAGTCTGAGGTTCGTAAGTCTACAGTGATGGCACCAAGCCCTGCAGCTGAGCAGAGAGCACATGCCACTCTCCCTTTGAATGTGAACCTGTGGTGCAGAGGATCAAAAATAAATCCCTCCTCCATGACTAGCTCCAGCCCAAGGTTTGTGTCTGGTACTAGGGTGAACAGTGATGCTGACCTCTACGGCTAATGTCTGATTGAACTCATTTCCTACTCTTTCTTCCATAGCTGAACATTTACCTGAGCATCTGTTCTGCTACTGCTCTTGAAGAATTTACAGTCTGTTAAGAAGAAAACTGTAGATGCTGTAAGAAAACTATAGTCATAAAGGTACACTATGAAGTACAGCAAAAAGCAAAATTTTGTTACTTATTGTTACAAATTATTGTTACAAATTACTGAACTAATAACAAATTTACTAAGTCTACATGTTGAAAATCACCTACAATGGCAGTTGCACTAACCATTCATAGCAATCCCCAGAAATAATACATCATCAAGGCTTCATAAGCCTGTTATGGCTGCACAGTGAAATCTGTGTGATGGGGCAGCAGCCATACAGACCCTCAATCCTCATCAAGGCTTCAGGCAGCCCTCTTCTCTGCGCCTTTCCTGGCTGCAGGAATCTGCAATGAAGTTTGCTAGCAATCCCAAATATTTCATTGCCCTGATGGATAGGTAGACTTTTCTTCTAAGATTCCTTCTCTTCTTATTCAGTCATATATATTAACATTCAGACCACCTTTGAAGTATGATGAGAGTGGTGTTCTTTTATACACATATACACACATTTATATGCATAAACACACACCCACACACAGTCATGAAAAGAGTGGTTTAGGGTCACTCAAAGAATGACCATCAAAGGTATTAACAAAAGCAGTTTTAATATGATTTTTAAAGGCATGACTTAACAGAATTCAACAGCAAGATTCACTCTATTACTTATTGCATGGTTGTAGCATACAAGGGAAAATCAATGCAAAAGCAACCTAAAAATGAATGATACAGAGATTAAAGATACAAAGGACAAGGGCGACACTCCCACTGAGTTGCGAGGTTCAGAATAGACCCTCTTGCTTCCTAAACTCCTGACAGAGCCTGGGTGCAGCTGGATCTAACCTTAGTCTCAATCTCAGACTTGGTCAAAGTTCTATATATCTAGGGAATAACAAGTGTACCAATTCACCACAAAGGGAATTTTACATGGCTTTCATCTAGCAATTTGTGTTCTCAACATTATAAAGGGAACCAATAGAATTTACTACACTTGCTATAGCAATCTTTACACACATACACAAGCACACATATATAAAGATGTACAGAATCATAGAATCATGAACTCATAGAATCATAGAATGGTTAGAGTTGGAAAGGACCCTAAAGCTCACCTAGTTCTAACCCCCCTGCCATGGGCAGAGACACCTTCCACTAGAACACATTACTAAAAGCTCCTTAAAAGTATCTGTCAAAAATTCTCCCCAGGGTCAATGAAATAGTCACATCTAATATCTCCACATTTCTCAGTAGGCAAGGGTTGAGTCTTGAGAAGTGGAAAGACCTCAGGCCAGGTCCCATATTTCAGTGATGGTCCTCTGATTATTGCAAACCTGAGAGTTTGTGAACTCTGAGAGGCGTTCCACTTGGAGATGTTGGATGCAGCCCACTGCAGTCCAGGACAGCTTGAAGGGCCTCACTTAAGACCATTATTAATAGGGTTACAAGATGATTGGTTTAGTCATTAGCAAATTTCTATCCTGACCACAACCTGAGTCAGTAATTACTAGAAACAAAACTCCAGTAAAACTGGTACTCTTCCACCCAGGTTATGGTCAAGAGAAGGAGTGAACTGAGGTTGTCAGAGGATGACTGGTTATCCCTGGGCTTACTTCCCACCTTAGCCATGTGTCAGCAGTTTCTGGTACAATCAGTGGCTCCATTCTTAGCTGTGTAAGTGTTCCTGGTATGGTCAAAGGACTCGTCAAATGCCCAACTCATTACACAGCAGCCAAGGTCTGATGGGTATTCCTTAGATAGTAGAGTAGCCCAAAGGATGGGCAGGGGGGGAACGTACCACCACCCTCACACAAATATGTATATGCAAGCATACATGGAAAGATTAATTTTTCTTTCATTTTCATTCCTTCCTTCCTTCCTTCATTCATTCATTCACTCATTTATTCATTGTCTCCCAGTATGAAAGTCAGCCATGGTCTGTCAAACAGATGTTTTGCAGTCTCCTGTCAAAGTTTGTGAATACAAATATTCTGTACTTTTGCAACTGGATGGGAAAAAAAAAAAAAAAAAAAAAAGACTGCATTAATCCCAATGCTTTGTACTTTAATGTTTTGGTTTTTTGTACTTTAATGTTTTGTTTTTTTAAATACCAGACCAAATTAATCACTGCTTATGATTTCTTGAATATTAAGTAATTGACACCCCTAGAAATGCAGCTGACCATTTCCAAAAATAAACAGCACATATGTTTGACTAAGTTATTAAAACTAGTGTGACTAAAATGGAAGTACAATAAGAGAAGAGCCAGTTTGCAGTTTATCTAAAATGAAGGACCCAAAACTTAGATCTAATGAAACAAGTCATAACATGCAACAATTTTCATACTCTACATGTTAAGACCTGCTATGCTTTTTATACCATAATTAAGAAAACATAAAACTCAATCTCATATTCATAAGGAGACTGGGAAACTGAAGGACACTTTTCATGAACTGGCTCAGTAAGGGTTTTGGTACAAGGGACCATAGTAGGTACTCAGCCATCACACCTTTGTAAATCTTTGTCTTCCCATTCTTCAAATGTAAGGAGAGGCACAGCTGCAGTTTTTCCTTTCTGCTGACAAAGTTAGTGCAGACATTTGTATAAGAACAAAGCTGAATTTTTGTCTAAGCATCTAATTGACACATTTGTATTGAGTCTGCCCATCTGGGACTGAAACCAGAAACTGAGCTAGAAATAAGCAGAGGTCACAGCAGAGACTATGCATAAGACATCTTCCCTAGCAGCAATTACAGCCTATTTCCAGCCTATTGTACAGATTTTATACTTTTAATGAACTTTTACTGTAAATTCTTCTTTCAAGGTACCCATAACTTAAGGTAAATATATGTTCTTCTTTATCCTTCCTGTTAGTTCCTGTTAGAAGAAGTTCTATTTTTGTAGGAAAGGATCAAGAGGGTGAAGCATTACAATTTTATTTTACTGCTCACAAGTCTTAAGAATTTTAAAATAAGAAACAAAACTCAAAAAAATCAAGAAGCCTTTCAGAAACATTTATGTTTTTCTTCTCTGACTCAATTGAAATAATAAACCAAAATAAAAAAACCCTCCAAACCCAACAAACCAACTACCTAATTCATTCCTAGTTTTGGGAGAAATTATCTGATAAATAAAGGTTACAAGTTAAAAACTATCTATGAGGCTTACCTTGTGTTCTCTAATACTGTCTTGTTCTTGAATATCGCCTTATTTATAGATATTGACATCATATGTTTTATTGTAGAGCAAACATAATGTGATGCCAAATGTAGGTCATTAGTTTGAAACATGGATGTGCCTAGTCCTGGTCATCATAATCTCCTGGCTAAATTTTGGAAACATACTCTATCCTGAGGACAGCAGGTTACTTATTGCTTTAAATACTTTGATGAAATTGAAAGTAATGTTGATACTAATGGAATTATTGGAATCACTCTGAATTACATAAATATTGCTGAAGGAATGGCATACACAGCAAAAAAAACCAACCATGGAGTTTATTGGCAGTTGTCTGTGATAGAGGGAAATGCCACTTAAGGAAAAAAATCTTTTCTGTATTGATTGTTATTATAACAGTAAATGGAAATTCAATTCTTAAGTTGTCTCTTCTTGTTAAGAGCTTATAGAGAACTGTGGGGAAAAAAGTGATCCTGTAGCTTTGTTGCTGCAGAAAAAAAAAAAAAACAAAACCAGCCTGGTTTGTTCCAACAAAAAAAAAATTCATATTTTATTTTTTCCTTTAAAAAACTTCTGAACTATAAAAAAACAACTCTGTAGTTATTCTCTCCAAATACTTTTAGAAAACAAAGAAGGCAACTTCCTGTTAGAAAATTATTTTGAAAAATATTATTATAACATTTCAATACTTTTTCAGTCTGTATCCCTCACCCATAATACCAGTTTGGTGAGTGCTGGTGTACTGGCTTAGTGTCTTCAGTGTTCTTTCCCATAAACAAATTAGTAAGCCAAATAACCTCATCCAACTGAACTTCAAAAACTGACAGAAAGTTAATTCCTACTAAAAGAAGAAATCAACAGAAGACAGGGGTTTTAACTGTCAGCAAGAAGACTGGCGACCAAGAGAAGAGCAACATATAAAATCAGAGCAGGGAAAAACCTGTGAAATAATAAAAATGCAAAGGAGGCACAGGAGGTTAGCAGGTATTGCACAGGACCACTGGCCACAGCTGGTAAGTACAGTAAGGTAAGTAAGCCAAGGTAAGTACAAAGAAATGATGAAAACATGAAACATTTCCTCAGTATAGCCTTCAGGCCTTCAGAGATTTTGGTTGAGCCATAGGTGGTTATTTATGTGGAATAACCTCAAAAGGGTTTTGTATTCATTAATTTCTCTGCTCTCTTTTTGACTCTGCGCACACTTGATGGCGACTATATCATGCAGCAGAGACTCTCGAGCTTACCTGTGAGCTGTGCCACAGGCCATACTCTTCTGTTGGCTTTTAATGCATTACTTACTAATTTAATGTGATTCTCATTTTCATATCAAGAGAGGCAGTAAACAGTTTTTTCTCCGCATCTCACTGCTTGTGATACAGGTTTTCTAAATGTGCACAGCAATTTTTCTCATCTCTTTCCTGGCTGTCAAAGTCCTTTTCCATTAACTCTTCATGAGTGTCATTCCATAACTTTTACCATCATTACTGCTTTTCTAAACATCTCCCAGTCCTAACATACATTTATTGAGGTGGGGGAGCAGGACTGTACAAAGCATTTGAGTTGAGGTGTGACATGGATTTATGTGATGGATTAAAAACACTCCCATGTTTCTCAAGGCTCCTTTCGAGGTTCCTAATATTAGATTAAGATGATGGAAGAATGACGTTATATGGTAGGCGCTTGTGTCCTCTTAAATGAAAGGAGAGCAGCCACCCAGAAGCAAACCCTTCTCCTTGTATTTACAAAAACTGATGGTGGAAAAACATAGTCTCATTTCCTTCTGCATTACAAATGCTAGCTTAATTTCATCATTGTGGGAATAGCACCTTCTTAGCACAACTAATACAACTCATAAAGCAAGCCAATGAAAATGCCAAAGCTCAGTACGGCTGGTAAAAAGTCAACACAGTTATGAAATAGTGCATTTTGACAGAAACTGCATAGAGTCATAGAATCATGGAATAGTTAGGGTTGGAAAGGACCTTAAAATCATCTAGTTCAAACCCACATGCCATGGGCAAGAACACTTTCTACTAGACCATGTCACCCAATGCCCTGTCCAAACTGGCCTTGAAAACTGTCAAGGACAGAGCATTCACAATTTCTTTGGGAAACCTTTTTCAGCACTTAACCACTCTCACAGTACGGAATTTCTTCCTTATAACTAACATAGATTCCTCATTTTAAGTTTGAACCCATTACCCTTTGTCCTACTGCTAAAGTCCCTGATGAAGAGTCACTCCCCAGCATTCTTATAGCCTCCTTCAGATACTGGAAGGCTGCTATGAGGTCTCCACACAGCCTTCTCTTCTCCAGGATGATCAGCCCCAATTTTCTTAACCTGTCAAGGTATCTGATTATATCTGTTAAGAGCTCTGAGGCAAACTTCTTAATTCTGAAGTTTTATTTTGTGTGCAAAGGAAATCTTACGTTAGAAAAATCATTCCAGTTACTCAAAGTTTGCTCAAGGTATTTGTCATCATATATCTGCCCAAAGTAAAGAAAAAATTTAGTTCCTACAATCTTCACTTGTCTCTTTGACAATGATTAATATATTCTTCTAGCCAAAATAAGTACCAGTTGAATCACTCCATTTTAATTTTAAACAAATACATTTCCTTTTTCTTTTTTCTCTGCCCCAAAGAGTCACTTGCATGTGTTGCAGTCTGCCTTTGTCATTCTGGAAATCACTGATACTTTAGCTGCTCTCCTTGAGCTGTATGAATTTCTGTACTTTTCTGAGCTCAGAGAAATTAAGCCTATGGACAATTTCAAGAGAAATACAGTGATGCAATGAGTTGAAAAGGAAGAAGAAACACTTGGAAATAAGTGCTGCTTTCTGTTTTTTGAAGAAATTCTGTTGTTCACATATAAAACCCAGCAAACTTGTAGATTATGAAATACATACTTTTGAAATTATACGTTTTAAGAAATTAAATGTACACTTAATGATCCCTGTTCTAAAGAGAACCCTACCAGCCTGTTCATACTAACACAAACTACATAGCCTACCAATAACAAACTAAAGAAGCTGTATGAACATTCAAGTTTTGAACAATTGCTCATTGGCAATATTTGGGGATGATGAAATTGAGGGATAAGGAGGTGGAAAAGGAGTAGGTGGAAAAGATATAAGAGGAACGGGAAAAAGACGGAACAGCGGAAGCAGTGGAGGATGGAGAAATGACAGCAGTATTCAAGGTCTAAATTTATGATTAGCTTGCAAGAAAATGGAGTATATAATTCAAATTAGCAAGATATGTGGCTGAGACACATGCAGCAAATAGAGACTTATGGAATTGTCAAAGAAAACACAAATACTTTTTAATGATCTATATGTCCTGCAGTCTTCCAGTTCTCTTAGTGAGCAGAGCTCTCTTCCATGAAGAAGGAGTTACAGATAAATATACAGCTTAAGTTTGTTTGTGTTTTGTCCTCTGTTGGATATAAAATGATAATTTTTCAAAAAACACTTGCTCTTCTGACCTTACTCAACTCTTTTTGTATTTAAATCCCAGCTGGGATCTGAAGGTTAGTATTTATCTGAGTATTTTACAAACCTTTGAAATATTAGTCCACCAGTCCACCCATTCAGGCATTGTCTGAGCCCCAGGGAACTGAAAAGAAAACTCAGGGTCTGCAGGATTCTGAATCTGAATTATCATTCATCAATGTTTTGGTGTGATAAGTTTTTACGTGTGTGAAAAGGCATAGTGGTTCTGAAAGGGACTATGTGTTTGCACTAGCTCATGGAACAGACTTGAATACATTCATTCATTTCTCTTTGCAAGCCTTTCAGCTTTCTTTGACAGCACTTTCTGAATCACAATTAAAAGATAAGGAAATTTTTATAGACTATGAAAATGTGACATGGCAGAATGCAATGCCATCTGAAAAATAATGCAGAAATTACAGTAATACACAAAGATTATGTATATGGCTTTTAAAGTTTCTGAATTATTCAGTATTCACAAAAGTTAGAAGCAATGTTTATATTCATGAAGGAAATCTTTTTATAACCAAAGGGGCTCTTTCTCTTTTAAAAAGGAAGGAAACTGCCACTTAGTATTTTAAAAATAGTATGTTCCCTTCCAAGTACATATCATTCTCAGTAAATATAATGTAATCAATATGGGCATTTTCAGATAGTTACTGACATGGGAGTGTGGGGCTGTGTGCCCCCAGGAATCAGCTGCTGCATACAGAAAGTCTGTTGTCTTTCCTGAGTGATCTTCAGGACTAGAAAGCACAGACAGCCTAAGAATATGGATTTTTTAAAATCAATTTCCCTGGTGCCCAAAATGTTGGTGTTGATCCCTGTGATTGACAGCTCTTTCCATCTTGTGAATCTTTCCTCATGTCAATGCCTCTTTGACAGAAACACAGGTAGATAAGTTGGGCCATTTATGGTAATGTTCTGCTTTCTTCAACATCCCCCGCTCCCTTTTTTTTTTTCCCCAAAATGAATTAGCAGGAGGGAGCATGCTAACATACTGCATTTCTTTCAAGAGAATGTATTAGCCTTCTTCTTTCAAGGAACATGGCCACAGCAAAGAGGCAAGGGGCTCCATCAGGGCAAAACTGAAACTGCAACATTTAGGTGGCAAGGAAATCTGAAACCATAGCATAGTAGATAATTTTGTCCAATTGCTTATGAAAAATGAAAAACCATCGAAGCACAGACAGGCATAAGATACCTGAACCTAGCAGCAAGGTTCTTTCAGTCATTTGGAAGGATTCTAGCACCTTTAAATCCTTTTACCTCTGCACATTCTTTGGCGAGAGCAAGCTACAATTATTCTACAAAAAAAATCTTCCATGATAAAATTTTTGGGAGGATTTTTAAGTTTTATGAGTTTCAGGAAAAAAAACCAAAACCAAACAACTAAATGATCACTCCCAGACATCAAAAGAATTTTGATTTTAAATTACATGGGGATTTTTAATATTTTGTCAGAAGACATTTAATGTCAGAACTGGTGAAAAAGATGTAATTCTGTTTTGACATTTTGCTGAACGGAGCTGAGCTCTTCTGTACAGTCTCTCACTCAAAGAAGTGCAGAAGCCGTCTAGGAAAAATATCTTCAGATCACTCGGTGGGCATTTCTCAAGGCAAGTCATACTGATAGAAATCATACACATACACAGGATCAGACATATATCTCTGAGAGTTATCTATTGTCTGCCTAAAATATTTTCTGATAAAATTTTAAACTGTGAGGGAAGGAGAATGTATTAGATCTTTAGGTACAAGCATACTTTAAAATATATTTAAAAACAAGAAAATATTGATAATATCAAATCTGGCACCTGAAAAAAATGCTTCCAGAGATTGCCAGCAGAGCTGAATTATGGGGCCTTAGTGTACTTGTGACTTTGCAAGAATTTACAGTAACAAATCTGCTTTGATTCCAAACGGGAATAAAAATAAAAATGGAGACAGAAAACCTGATATGCCTGAAGTCACACTGCGTGTCAGGGCAGAGAACGACTTTCAGCAGGTTTCCATCTCTCCTAGTAGTCCATGGAGGTGTTCAGCACCTCCACTTCACAGGTCCCAGGCATCTCAAATGAGGCATCCAGAAAGGAGGACAAAATTATTGTGAAAGATATGACTTTATGGAAAAGGTCAGGAGACAATTCAGTTGTCAGTAGAATTTTTTTAAAAGGCATTATGTACAAGATTGCATCTCTCTTCCCAGCTGTCATTCATTACACTCTCTAGCTCCTCAGATGAATGGAGTAGGCACTCTACCAGCAAGAGTCTCATTCATTATCTCAGTCTGAGTCATTCTGTAGAAAACAACCAGAACATCACTGAAAAAGACAGATTTCTATGAGAAAGAGTATGTGGTTGTATATTGCAGTAAACCCTTCACTGGAGTCCATTTTCCTTTTCCGTGGGCAAGCTAAAGAGGAGAAAGCACTCAAAGTTTGCTAGACAGATTTACATGGAGTACAATTCTGGATTGTACAAACCAGAATACCCAAAGATCTCCAGTTTTTGCCAGAGTTGATCTTTGCTTACATATTTACAATTCAAATGCCTGCATTTTGGAGTTTCTTTTGTAAGATGAAAAATTGCAATTTTCCTTTTTTTAGTGATTAAAGATAATCACAGTTATCTAAAGATAGTAATAACATCTCTTTTCAAACACTAGATTAGATTATGTCGATAAACCTTAATGTAGTATTTATAAAATATGGGCAAAAGCATAACAGCTAAAATATTTGTTAACCAAAATACATATTTGGAACCACTGAAACAATACGACAGTTCAATTCCAAATGTATTTAAATATATTTGGCTGTGAAAAATCTGAAAATATATTCAGAATCATTGGTGAATTCAATACATGTATTAGAAGCAGAAACCATTTAGATTCTAAATGTGTCTAATAATTATACGATCAAGCTTCTTAGGATGTTAAGAGATCAAAATTAAAACTCAGAAGATTCTTCTTACTTCTATGCTATGTATTCTTGGGAGAAAAGGTAACTTTAATTTTTTACATGATTTCAACTTCCTAATTTCTCAAAAAGCAAAATCAAATTATGTAATGCATTTTCAGGGCTTTTGTCCTCTTGGATTTTTTTTTTTTTTTTTTCTGATAGGAAACAAATATTTAATTTTTAAACTGCTTGAAATTATTTTTCATTTTGGCCAAATACAGCTTCACTTCTGATAGTATCAGGAAAAAAGAACTCGTGTAACTAGAAGATGGCCATGAATTTAAAGGCACTAAGACAAACAACAGCAGTAATGATATTTTAAGGTAATGGGAGCAGGTTGCAACATCCAACTGTGGTAGCATGATCTCTACATAGCAATAAGGACAACTTTGTAACTTTTTCTTTGAGTTATATAATGTTTTTCCAACTAAAACAACCCCCAATATTTCCAAACTAAAATGCAGTAAGACAGAGTAATGAAAAAGTAATGAAAATAAATCTAAAGAAATCGTTTTGGCTTGTTTTTGTTTTGATGAACAGCTTGTTTCTTACGTGAACAATTGGGGCAACTCTAATGGATTTTACTCTGCAAGAGAGATCAGAGTCTTTGAGATTTTGATGAGCAATTGAGCATAGTACATATAGTAGCAGCTGATGCAGGACAGAGAAATGAAACGGTATTTTTTTAATGTAGATATACCAAAGAGTACAAAGGCATACCTGGACTGGAACTCATAAGAGAGAAGATCAAATTTTTGGGAAGCCAAAGTAGGCACACAACACACTGCAATTTACAAACATCTATTCATTATCGAATAGGAAAGTGAATAAGTACATTATATTGAAAGAATTACATACATAGTTTAGTCCAGGCAGTGAACACAAGTGAGAGTTGGTAAGAAAAGAAGTAGGGAGAAGACAGTATGATAGCAGCCTGCCAGTGAATAAAAGATGGTTTTAAAAGAAGAGAGCATTGAATTGATATCCACACCCTGAGCACTCAGGAAAACAGAGAAACTAATCTAATAAGAGGCAAAGAAGAAAGAGAAATCTTTCCAGTTATGAAGGGACATCCTGTGAGCCACAGGACATGAAATCTACAGATTGCAAATTCTGTTTATCCAAAGGATTTTGAGAGAGAGATATTACAGACATAGATCAGAAAAACTACAGAGATGCTTGGTCAATCCAAACCACAGACTAAAGGATCATTTCCCATCTCTTCCAGCACCATGTTTCTAGCTTCATTGTAATTTGCTAAGAAAAAGGTGCACAATATGTAATAAAGTATTATACTCTCTGGTTTTGTAAGTCAAAGTAGCTCCTCTGAAGTCAATAGTAATTGTTTGATTTCTGCCAAATGAAGATTTGATTGCAGGAATCTCTTTACTTAATTTTAAAAAAACAAACCAAGCAAAAAGAGCAGAAGACAACTTTTCAACTAAGGAGAAATAAGAGATCCAACCAAATAGCTCTGCTTCACAGACAGGGTTTCTGTGAACACAGGGTTTCTGACAACATAGAGGAGATATTATGAGAAGAAACTCAAAATACTCCCTAGCAGACAAGAGCAACTATTCAGAAATACTTCAGTTTTTCACTATTTATACTTGTACTAGTGTGCTGTGTTGACCTTGGCTAGGAGCAGGGGCACACCAAAAAGCTCTATCTCTCCCCTCCTCAGCATGACAGGGAGGGAGGGGAGTAAATAAGATGCAAGAAACCCTCATGGGTCAAGATAGAGGCAGTTTAACAAAGCAAAGCAAAGTTTATGCACAAAAGCAAAGGAAAGCAAAAGATTTTTTTCTCTACTTTCCATCAGCAGGCTATGTCTAACCACTTTCCAGAAAGCAGAGCTTCAGCACATGTAGCAGCTGCTCCAGAAGAAAAATGTAAATAATGAATGTCCCCCCACTCCCTTCTTCCTCCTTTCTCTTAGCTTTTATTGATAAGCAGACGTCATATAGCATGGCATATCCCTTTGGTCAGTTTGGGTCAAGTGTCCTGGTTGTGTCTCCTCCCAAGATCTTGCCCAGCTCCAGTCTACTGGTGAGGGTGGAATGTTGGAGACACAGCCCTGATGCTGTGCAAGCACTGCTGTAGCCAAAACACTTGTGTGTTACAGATAACTTTCTAGCTACCCATACAAAAGACTGAATTATGAGGGCTGCTATGGAGAAAATTAACTCCATCTCAGCCAGCCCAATACAAGCAGTATCCTCTTAGAAAGTCACATTTTGTTAGTACAAATTTAACCAAACACACTGAGGTCTCAGAAAACTTCCATTTTAGAGGAATGTTCAAATGTGAGATGCTTGCAAGCAGTTGTTTCATAGCCAAACTCCTAAGCACAGCAGCCTGCTATTGCTTTCTTACACCACTGAAATCCCTTACTGCAGAAATAATTTTAAAAATTCTGTCATCTTCTCTTTCCAGAAAGAAAAATTAAACTGTGAGGTTTCAGAATGTGTGAATACACACCAGGATTTTTTCTTTAATGGGTTTCTATGGATTGGATGTTTTTTTCTTCTCATTTACTTCTAGAAGCTAAATGTGAAGCTCTTATGATAGAGATGTCAAGCTGCTCCCGTAATACATTGCTTTTCCTCCCACCATTGTGCTTCTCATGAGATTATTTTTTTCAAAATAACACTACTCAAGAGGCCATAATAATTTAAATAAGCTCTAGGTTATTAATCAAAAGTTAAGACTTGTATAGAAATCAACACAGATTGAAAGGTATGCCTATTTTTAAGAGCAGGTGAGAAGCAGTAGTTAATGAGGAAAGTAATGCTGGTCAATCAAATAAGGTAACTACTGTAAAATAAGCATTGCAAAACATTATACTACTGCAGGAAATCTGTGTCTGATGAGATTTTTAATAAACAATAACTAAACATGAAGATTATATATTTGAAAAGAGATAAACGTGCGCCACTAACATTTTTGGAACAGAGATAATTTTAACATTGAGCTTGTAACCAGAAGATGGAAAGCTGTGAAAAGATTTTCAGACAGCTTCTGAATTTGTTGGGCTGCACCCAGCTTTGCTTTTATAGACTGTAATACATGACAGTAGCTGTCTGGGATATAAAACAGAATAATGAAAGGAGGGAGGCCAGCCTTGGAGCCTGAATTCATTTGCATGTGAAGCTCACTCATTTTCATTAGTGGGCTACTCAAACATACAGACTTTTTTTGCAGCCCAAAGTGCCTGCTTTAGTGGATGGGTGGCCTACAAATTCAGCAGCCTATTCAACCTGAATGCTCTTCAAGAGGTTTGGCCCAATAAAATAATAATTATTAATAAAAAAATAGGGGCGAAAGGTGTTCACATTAGCTGAAAGTATATTCTAAGCACACAGCCAGTTAATAAATGGCATTACTTGGAAGCTCTTTCCTGTGAATTCTGGGGAAAAGAAGTGCAAATTAGAACAACATAAATCAGGAAATCAGAGTGAGTCACCACTTAGAAGGACATACAAAGGGCAAGAGTTGTTCCAAAAATATATAGACAAAAGAAACAAATGCAAATATTGAAATTCTTACTTATAGGAGAAATTGTAACTAACAAATGGCAAGAAAGAGATAAGAATGTTTACGGCTTAGCTTGCTTCACTTTTTAAATCCACAAATACATTCCTACCCTGTGGTAAAAATGTACTTACAATAATAACCAAGGAACTTGGTGAGGCAAAAAGCAGAATAGAAATCTAAAAGGGGCACAGAAAATTGGGTCTAAAATTTGCTCCTTGTTTTAATTATCAATGATCTGTGTATTACCTGAAAAAAAGGTCATGTTTAAAGATATAGGCAGTCAGGGAACCACCATTTACTACAGCTAAGCAGGAAGCTCCTGGCAGAACACAGTGGAGATGAAGATGCTGCACACCCTGATCAAGAGTAAAGGCTGCAATTAATGCTTAACAGATCATCACATATAATGGGACTACACGTGTATGGTGGCACCAGGAAGAAGAGCAGTGGACCATTAAGAACTCCTCCTTCTTTGTAACACTCCTGAGGCATGCAGGCAACAGTTCTTGTAAAGCAAGTACAGCTTCTTACCTGCTTTGCCTGTGCTCCCCTGGCAGAAATGTCACAGAGCAGGTGATGCGCATGGTTTGGGGCTGGTACCTTTCTTCTCTTCTGAAAGTCATGAGACAGCAGACTCCTCTCACCTAACCACCCTACCTCCTCTAGAATCCGGCTGCTCATACAGCGCCCCTCGCTACCTGCAAACTGTTGCACCATGATATATCTATCGCAGCATAAACAGAAATTAATCACTTGTCTTTTATCCTTCTGCAGAAAGAAGGTTGGGAGAGGCTTGCTAATGGAATCTAATGAGGAAATTCAGTTAAAAGGTGATTAGACAGTGGTTAGAATAAAACTGAAGAGCTGGAAGGATGGAGTCAGTTAGAAGAAAAGAAGCATGAATGTCAGTAATGCAGCAGGGCACAGCTAGTGAGAGCAAAGCTGGGTGACTCTGAGAAACAGCTATCTGGTATTTTGGTAATTGTCATCAAAGAGTGTCCAGAGTAAAAACAGAGAGCAAGGAATTTTGCCTTCCTTCAGCAAATAACTGCAGCTATTACTGCTCTATCTGAGCACAAAACAGCAGTTTTGTGAAAAGCTAAAAATACTTCTCTTCTAGGTGGGCTGTTGTTTCAAGCCATGCATTATATCGTACCTTCTAAGACAAGCTCTGATTTTTGGGCTGTTGCTTAACTTTCCCTTACCAGAGTAGTCTTTGCTCAGATTTCTCTGAGCTGGTAGTGATCATATGGGGACCCCTTCCTTTCTTAGGCAGTGAACATTAGCGGCAATTCAAATCCAAAACCAGCCCAACAATGCTGGAGAGGTGCAATACAGTTCCATAAACATCAAGTGATAGCCTGCAATGTCAAAGCTGAGCCATCAGGTAACACAGGGCATAAGAGGACAGAGTTAGCTTACATGGCCTGGAAGGTACACTGCTGACAGAGTGAATAAATACTTTTAAGGACTTTATGACAACAGCTTGAGAGAAGAAAAATGAGATAACTCAACATCCCAACTATGCAAAACCACTTGTGAAGAGGTTGCCACAAGTGGTCCTGCTCATCAGATGTTGGTATACAGGCTGAGTGATTGGTGACAGGACTGAGTAGAGGGTTGTACAACACTCTGAGAGAGAAAGGGAAAATACAATGACCTCAAATACAGACAGAACAACAAATTCAGTTGAAGGCATTTCCGGATTTGATGGCTGAAGGATTTTGTTTCCTAAATAAGCATTGAACTAATGGGAAGGGATATTGCTGTGCAACCAGAGAATAACAAATTAAGTATCTATATTTAAGGACTTGCAGTGTTTCATACAACCACAAGCCCACTAGTCTGACCTGTGTGCTACACAGGGCTCTAGATCAAACTGTGAGGGAAAGAATAAAGAATGGAAAGGAAAAGGGAAACAGGATAAACTGCAGCAGAGTAAATGAGGTTCATTCCATATCTGTATGAAACAAGGTAATGAAAGGTCTAGAGTAAGCAGGCGCAATATACCTGATCTATATAAAGCAGACCACAATGGAGAAGACAGGAGCTAGTTAAGTCACAGAGAGTAAGGAACTGGCTATCACAAAGCAGTTATATCATCACACTTCCTGATGACATGTAGTTTGAAGTATTGGCAGCATCTGAGGAAGATTGGAATATTTTATGGGAATAACTGAATGATCATGAGGCTTGGAAATATAGAAATAGTTTAAATTCAAAAGCAGAATGTGCAAAAATGCAAATCATGCCTCAGTTAAAAGACAGCAAAAATGACTGCTCCAAGCTGACTCATCATCAGCTGAGAGCTAAAAATGATTAAAACGTCTGGCTGAACTAATGCATTGTTAAGCGAGCTACAGTCTACTAATGTGTTGCAAGGGGGGCCGGG
>JANRGW010001787.1:9806-28678 GCA_024733675.1 Psilopsiagon aymara | reverse complement strand
CACCCTCAGTGCCGGGATGAGTTCGAGCGCCCGCAGCGAACCGCGGCCCCAGAGCCGCAGCAGCCGCAGAACGCAGCGCGTGAAGGAGCGCACCTCGGCCGCGGGGGGGCACTGCGGAGCGCGGGGGGACCCTCAGCCCCCGGCCGGGTCTGAGGCGGCGGCTGCCGCGGAGGTGACTCCGGCTCTCGGGAGCCGCCGTCTGGGCCTGGGACAGCGCTGCGGCCCGGGGTGCGCGGCTCCCTGTGGCGGGGGGCGTGGAGGCGGTGAGCTGCTGGGGTGCGCTCACGGAACCTGTTGAGTGTCACAGCACGGGGGGAGCCGCACGCTGTGGTGGCGGAGGCCGTGGCCGCCCTAAAGGTGCAGCCTCTCTCAGCTGTGGTACGGGGTGGTTGGAGGGGTCAGGGAATGGCGCTGGTGGTGGAGGCTTCCTAAAGGACTCTGTGAGAATGGCTGGTAATAAAGCTGAGGTGGAGTGACCTTGTAAGGTAGGAGTCAGCCTTGGAGGGGGATCTGAAAGGCGCGGTAAGGAGCCGGGGCATCATAAACAGGACAGAGTTCAGTTGTTGAGCTGTGTGGCCCAAGCGGGAGCTGTCACTTGGAGTCCAGGAGCAGCGTGAGGTCCTGATCCATGTGTGTGTTTGCCGTGTCGATCTCTTTGAAAAGAGATTGCGGATGTCAGAACACATGGGTTTAAAAGCTGTTGTTGAGCGGCAACTGCTTAGAAGCTGAAATACTGCAGGGTGCTAATGTCCTTTCCTGCGCTTACCCTTCCATGGGGGTTGTTCACTGTTCACATGGTTAAAATTTAGCCCAGTCTAGAGATAAGTGCAGCCCCTCACCTCTGCAGAGAGGCAGCTGCCCTTGAGTCCCTCCTAAGGGAAGCGTCTTCCTCGTTATGGCACGTTGTTGAACGTGGCCAGAGCTGGTACAGCCCTTCTCATCAAACCTGGCTTTCCCCCAGCTTCACACGGATGCAGCGGTGCTTTCAGTGTGATGCTGGAGAGTACGAGGGACCGAGAGCATGACCCACCAGTGTGCCTGAGGGACCTGGGCTGCAGTCCGCAGCTGCAGAACCTAGAGAGGAGGAGCCAGTGCTCGAGTTGGACACATCATACAGCAGAAGGAGACAGAGGCAAATAGAGCCTGGAGAGGTTTTGTAGACTGGTGTATTTGGATGAGAATGCCCTGTTGAACACTCGGGGGGGGGGTCTGTGGTAACCCCCAGGATCTCTTCAGCAGTGCTGCTCCTCAGTTCATTACTGCTTTGTACTGATGCAGAGAGGTACTCTGCCCCAAGGGTTGAACTTTGTACTTTGTTAGAGTAAATGTGCTGCGGTTGTAATGTTGCTCAGGCAGGACCTGGTCGGGGGCTGTGTTGCCAAAGTTGTACTTTCAAGGACTTAAATTCTCTTTGGAATATGAATCATTGCTGCCGCTTTGTGTGGTTTGATGCAGTGATGGCAGTTCATTTGATGCTGGGAAGCCTGACATGGGCCCCCCATTCACCTTGCTTAGGCATGCTAGTCCTTGCATGCCTCCTTTCGATAACCTCCCCTGAGTGCTTAGAAGCTTCACTGACAAGGCTTAAATCACTGGTAGGACCTTAGCACAGCTGAGGATTCAGACCAAAGTGGTGCTGTCACCTCTTTGCTCCTGTCACTGTAGGAAAGAGTTGCGGCTGTCCTGCATTTCTGGAAGGCCTCATTCATTGCATGGCCCGGCTGCTCTGCAGCAGTGGGCTGCATGCTCAGCTGCTGTTCTTGCCCAGGTCACACTGTGGAGGTTGGCTGTCCTCTACCACTGCAGTGCCTTGCCAAACCACAGCCGTCAGCTCCATTGAGCAATGGCCTTGGAGAGGAGCAGTGTGGCACCGGCTTCCAGCTTTGTTTGCAGGGGGATGTGGCTTGCTCTTCTGGAAGCTGTGTATCTGTATACCCAGCTTGGGTGGGGAGCTGCAGAACAGCAGTTCTCAGTTCTCACAGCACTCTTCAGGGCTGTGGTTGAGGAGAGGAGGTGTGCTTTTAGCAAATACAGTTCTGAATTCCTTGGGGTTTCCAAGGAAGTTGAAAGGACTGTTCTGCTTTCTGCATTGACTTGCCCATTGGTGTGGACTAGGCAGTTCCAGGTCCTGCTTTTATACCTGGCTTATTCAGGGACGAAATCAATTGTATCCCTAATCATAGGGTTTGAGCATAGATGTGACAATGCAAAATGGCCCCACATGCAAGCTCTTCTAGAATGTGTTTAACTCGCTTTCCCTGATGGCAGATATCTTAGATGCCACAGATGGGCCAGGATTTAGAGATGTTTCCACTGTGGTTTGGCTTTTAATATTCAAAACCCTGTGCTGAATTATTACGGAGCTGGGTTTATGCTCTGGACATCAAAAGCGACTTTGGAATCCATAAATCGATATGAGTGGATCCTTTTGCTGACATGACCTATTTTCTACATAGCTTAAGTGAGGTTTGTCCAGTGTTTAGGCTTTTGGTACTCTGCATCCAGCAGTGTGATGTGAGGCCTAATGTCCATAGTTATGAAGTAATACTCAGGGCTTTGCTCAGACTTTCTTACAGGATAGCAAAGTTCCCTAAAGTGGCAGGGAGAATATTTCCCCCCCTCATTTTATGTCTCTTAAACAAAATGGCCCTGGCTCTTGCAGAAGGCTGTGCTTCCTATGGTGGCTTCCTTATCTGCTCCTGGGGTGATGCTTCCCTTGACAGTGAGGCCAGGGAGAGGTGGAGTTATCAGGTTTCCCAAGTATTTAGATATTCTAAAGAGAGGAGTTGGCTGAAGGATTTGGAGGAGTTGATCAAGCTCTTCCTGTCTGGGTGAGGAGCAACAAGGAGAACTGAGCTTGTAAAAATGACAGTGGCTAAAAGGGTCTTTCAAGGTGGAGCTGGGTGATGGCTGAAAGAGGCTTTTGTGTTCTGTTGTATTTTGTGCCAAATGCCCCAGCACCAAGACAATCAGGTTAATGTTTTAATAGCTTTGCAGTATAGGAGCTCAAGCTGTGCATGCTGAATGTCTTCTAAACAAGGAAGCTGCTGTTTCTGCTGAGCTGATCCACTGTTTCTCCTTGCAGCGTGAGTGCATCTCAGTCCATGTTGGCCAAGCGGGCGTGCAGATGGGCAATGCCTGCTGGGAGCTGTACTGCCTGGAGCATGGCATCCGGCCTGATGGGACCATGCCCAGCGAGAGAGCCCTCGGCGGGGGGGACGACTCCTTTAACACCTTCTTCAGCGAGACCGGTGCAGGAAAACATGTCCCTCGTGCTGTGTTTGTGGACCTTGAACCAGCAGTAATAGGTAAATGCCGTGACCTGTGCAAGGGACTGTAGAACATGCTGTAGGACTGGATCTACCTTCCGTGGATTTTGACTACAGGACCTGTTTAGTCCTGCAAAATGCTTCGGGCCTTTAAAGTTTTACTACGTAAAGCTTGCCTACGTCTTCCTAGTGATGGAAGACACTTGGCTTTATGCTCATTGAGCCTGGCAAATGTGCACAATGGAGCTCTAAAGAATTTAAATAATACCTTCTGCCAGCCTGTGAAATTAAATGGCTCTTCTGAATATGCCCCATGCTTTTGCTACGCAGGGAACTAATTATATCTTCTTGAACAATATGGTATAATGTGTACAGCTGTCAATTGGAACCTTCTTGAAAGATAATACATATCATTAAGCAGATATCTTCTTGAACACTGAAATGATTCGCGTTCCCAAAACAATCCTCTGTACTCTGTAGCTTGGATAGTGCTTGCAGAAAAGAGTCGCAGTTGCTAGCCTAAATTGAGGCACTTCCAACCATGCACTGCAGCTTCCTGCTGCCTTATCTTTGAATAACAGCTGGCTCTTGTCCTCAAAGTCAGTTATATCCCAGGCTCTGGCATCACTGGTTTACTGTTCCAGTGTGATCCATGCATCAGCCACTGACCAGTGCCACGTTCTGTGACATTAGCTCCACTGGCAGCCCAGTGTGAGCTCCCTGCATTAACAAGACCCTTGTTCCTTGGGTCACGAATCTTGGTTTTGCTCTTAACAATGTGTGTGCCTGAAGTAATTCTGCTGGAGCTGGTTTTGTGCCTTTTGCTTTAAGTAGTGATGTGAGGCTCCCGTAGAAGAGGCCTGTGCTGCTCTTACAGTTGTGTTTATCTTTCTGCAGTACATAGAGATTTGGGAAGGCAAGATGAGTGAATACGTTTAGGCTACTCCGGTGCACACAAATGTGGGTCCCTTGTAATCTAAATTCATTGTAATACCCCAAACCACTTTCTGTGGCTAATACAGTAGAGTGAACTTCTGCAGGAGGCTGCTGGGCAGTTAGGGGTGGTGGTGCAGGACTGAACTCTGGAAGGAGCCATGCACTAATGTTCCTGGGAGCAGTTGCAAGCCTAGCTTTGTTTCCCTGAGCCCCATGGCTGATGCTTCCTCTGCTGCTGGCCAGGTGGTGGCTCTGAGCAACCAGAAAAGGCTGAGAAATGAGGTGAGGGAGAGCAAAGCTCTCACTGTGCCTCTGGGGGAGAGGAGCTGGTGTGTAGCTGGTAGAGTTCCAGCACCTGCTGATGATGCAAGCATAGTATGGGGAGATGGGCTGTCTTATAAATACCTGGTGGCACTAAAACTGTTAAATCTTTTATTAAAGGTTTCATCATGTGCCTTTCGGGCGGGGGGAAGCCTTCTTTCTGTATTTCTGCCCTATTTGAAAGTTATGGATCAGTTTTCTGGGCAGGGTTAGCATGATTCTTCCCATTCATGCAGCATGTACCTCTGCACTGAGTTTATGGAAAGCCCTATCTATTGTGAATACAGCAGCTCCGTTGCTGCCATGTGTACCCCAGGAGTTTCTGGAGCTTCTAGGTGAGTGCTGCTCTTGGTGCAAGCAGCAGGTCTGCTGTATGTGTGCACTCTGTGGATATGGGGCTAAAATCCCATCAAACTTTCCACCAAGAAGAAGGGCAGTGACATGCTTGGGAATTCAACACAGCTCTCTTTAAAAATCTCCCCCAGATAGACTGCAAAGCACTAAGCGGAGCACGGCCAGGGACAAGCTTGGTTGGAACACTTTGTTCCCACTCACTTTCGTAGTCCAGTGACTGATCCTCTGACCTCCTCAGGTTTTGTTATGTCCTTAGGACCACCTTGAGTCACTTTGCCCACAAGAGCAACATTTTTCTTCAGGTTCTATATTTTCCCCTTTTACTCCCAGTTGTCTTTGACAGCTTGGAGTGGGCATGCAGAAAGTCACAAGTACATGTACTTTTTTCCAGGTGGGATTTTTTTGGTGCAGCCTTGGAAATACATTAAAATCCGTGGCTTGCAGGGGCAGCTGCTCAGTCTCACTTGGTTCAAACAGGAGTTGTATTTTTGAATCTTGACTTTGTCTTGCTCGCCCTTTTGCAGATTAAAAGGCATACATGCAAACAGCAACTTCATCTGTAGCTGATAAAGATCTTTGCTTTCCACCTGGTTTTAATTAAAGGATGCAGTACTGCATTAGCTATAACTCAAGAATGGCTTGAGCTAAACTGGAGACAGAGCAATGCCGAGTGTCTTTGTACCTTTCTGGTAGGACAGAGTTTTAGCCTGCTAGATGTAAGTGTGTATTTCTGATAACTATAGGAGATCATCACTCTAAATCATTCTCCAGATCTGTAACTGTTGGGGGATGCTGTGTGTTCATTTGCAGAGTTTCTTTATAACACAGCCATTGGTCCTGGAGCTTTTGCAGCTCAGTATTTGAATAACTGAATAGCTCTACAAGAGCATCTCCTGTTCCTTCTGAGCTTTCTTCTCTACCCTTGGCAGAAAGTATAATCAAGGGAAAGAAGAGGACAAGCAAGCACTGTAGGTTCTGGCAGCCTGCAGCTGCAGAAGCAATAAGGCAGCATCCTGGAGGGTTTGGAAGATAAGGGGGAAAGCAGTATTTCAGCTGCTGATCTGCAAAGTGGTCCTTAAGTTGTCTGCAGCTGTGAAAGAGTGATTCTGCTGCCACAGTTCAGCCTGAAATTGCTCTGGCAGGTCAGAAATTTAAAATTATCAGTCCAGTGGGGCGGTTTCTGAAGCATTACCTTCATTTTTGTCAGGTGTTCAACATAGATTATACTGAGGCTTTTGGCACCTACTGATAGGTAGAGATCAGGCTGCATTTTATCTCGAAGAGTTTAGGGACCTTATTCTGGACCCCCTCAGAAGTCTCAAAAACCTGGTCTGTGTAGAAAACTAACCTGTAAAATTCATCTTGCCTCCCCAGATGAAGTTAGGAATGGGACATACAGGCAACTTTTTCATCCTGAGCAACTGATATCTGGTAAAGAAGATGCTGCAAATAACTATGCTCGAGGTCATTACACAGTTGGGAAGGAGATAATTGATCTGGTTCTAGAGCGGATTAGGAAGCTGGTAAGCCTTTTCTTCATGGAAGCGTCTTGAAGCGTCTTTGTCGTCTTTTACAGGGTTTGGAAATTGGGTTCTCAAAAATTAAGTAAGTTGTGCCTTAATTTATTCCATGGGAGGAGAATCTGTGGCCTTAGTCTGCATCTGGTTTTATTCTTGGCCTGCTGAGAAAGGTTGGATTGTTCCTGTCAGATACAACTTTCAAGTGGTCAAAAAGGCTGATGAGGTGCCCATAGCTTTATAGTTTGATATCCAACTTCAGAAAGCCAGGACTGAGAGTTGGGATTTGCATAGATCCTGCTGGAAAAGAATTGGTCTCTGGCTATGGCTCTTGCAAGGAAGTTTAAACAGGAGTATTTGCTTCTGAGGTTTAGGTTTGTGTTTCCATTTCCTGATGTTATAATTTCTGAATTAATTTTGTGATAATAACAGCAGAAAAGAAGTAACTCCCTAAGTTTGTCAGTAAGGGATGATTTGGGCTCCTCAGTGCTTTGATCATGTGGCAGATTGATGAAGATGCCAATTTAGACGGTTAGAGCTCCCATTAAGGGCTGCTAAGGATGTATTTGACCAAATCTGTGTCACAAAGGTAAGGAATTCCCATTGCACAGAAGTCCAGGGTGTCCCTCTGGTGTGTGTGTCAGAATTCAGTCTTGTTTCGGGCTTCTTGGTACCGACACAATTGTTTAACACACACTTTCTCTTTCAGTCGGATCAGTGCACTGGCTTGCAGGGTTTCCTGATTTTCCACAGCTTTGGGGGAGGCACTGGCTCAGGATTCACTTCCCTGCTGATGGAGCGCCTCTCTGTTGACTATGGGAAAAAATCCAAACTGGAATTCGCCATCTACCCTGCACCACAGGTCTCGACAGCGGTTGTTGAGCCCTACAACTCCATCCTCACTACCCACACCACCCTCGAGCATTCCGATTGTGCCTTTATGGTTGACAATGAGGCCATCTATGACATTTGCCGGAGGAATCTGGACATTGAACGCCCAACCTATACCAATCTCAATCGCCTCATTGGGCAGATAGTCTCTTCCATTACTGCTTCCCTCAGATTTGATGGTGCCTTAAACGTGGATCTTACTGAATTTCAAACTAACTTGGTGCCTTATCCTCGCATCCACTTCCCCTTGGTAACATATTCCCCAATTATTTCGGCAGAGAAAGCCTATCATGAGCAGCTCTCTGTGTCTGAGATAACCAATGCTTGCTTTGAGCCATCCAACCAGATGGTGAAGTGTGACCCTCGCCATGGCAAGTACATGGCTTGTTGTATGCTGTATCGTGGGGATGTTGTCCCCAAGGATGTCAATGCTGCTATTGCTGCTATCAAAACCAAGCGCACAATCCAGTTTGTGGACTGGTGCCCAACTGGCTTTAAGGTAAGTCTCAGTTACATCCTGGTTTTCTTTTTCTTTACTTCTCACTCACTATCATGGGTTTATGACTTGTATTTTCTCCCTGAGACTCTCTGTAGGTGCCTGATTTGTATTTTCAGTTCTTACACAGAGCTTTTTCCTTGAAAGTGAAACATTTTATTCAACTGCTGCTCTCTGATGTGTTTGATTGCAGTCACTGTCAAATACTACAGTGAAACTCATGGTCTCTTCTGCTTTTCCTGTAGGTTGGCATTAACTACCAGCCACCAACAGTAGTTCCTGGTGGTGACCTGGCCAAAGTCCAGCGTGCAGTGTGCATGCTGAGCAACACTACAGCCATCGCCGAGGCCTGGGCTCGTCTAGACCACAAGTTTGACCTGATGTATGCCAAACGTGCCTTTGTTCACTGGTATGTTGGAGAAGGGATGGAGGAGGGGGAGTTCTCGGAGGCTCGGGAAGATTTGGCTGCACTGGAAAAAGATTATGAAGAAGTAGGCACAGATTCAGTGGATGGAGAAGGTGAAGAGTATTGAATGAAACAAAAGTGAATTGCAAGTCTTTGCTATTTTACTGCCTCTTCAGAAGCAGTATAAATCATGTCATATAATTGGAATAAACTTCTTTAATCAAGGCATTTGATAGTCTCCAAACACTCTGTGCATTCATTATCTGTCAGTAGTCTGGGAGATAGAACTTCTTTCTGGGAAAGATAGCTGAATAAAATCACCATGCTATAGTTAGATGAGTTTTTGTCCTTACAGCATTGCTATTTGAAGAGCTAATAGTGCATATTTCCTCCCAGAATACCAGACTAGAATGTGCTTGAGCTTTTGCTGGAAGATTTAGCTACTTTATTTCAAGGCTCTAAAGCTGGTGTGACAAGAGGCAATTTGAACTAACCTTGTGTTAGCCTTAAGGATGCAACACCTTTGAAACCAAAGGCTATTCGAGTTAGGTTTCTCCCATACTTAGACTTGGCATGGGCTGATACCTTAGATGGAGTAACCTTGAAGTAGAAGAGGTGTCTGGAAAGGGTGTGCCATAACAGGAGAAACCTGCTGCTTCACTGTCAGAACCTGTGTGGCTGTTCTCCTGGTGTTGCTTTGTCCTGCAAAAGAGTCTGCTGGCCCTATCTGCCAGCTTCTATGGAGTTGCCTTTTGCCTGAAGCTGTCTGGGGTGGGATCTGGATTAGCTGGCCAGTGTTTAGCACTAGTTTGCCCTAAAACTTGATTCTTTTTGAGAATTCAGGGGTTCAGGTAGAAAAGTGGCCTTTCTTCTGCCTTCTCAGGAACCTGATGTTAGAGGAGATTTGGCTAATCAGGTTATCTTCAGGTGTGGATGGCCTCTGGCTGAAACCTTCTCCATGCCCTGAGTGGGGCTTGGGGACATGGGGCAGTGATCCACAAACCAGATAACCTGACTATCTCCAACTCTGTCTTGGAGCCGGGTGGCTCTGAGGAGTCTCTCCCACAGAAGCAGCGAAGGTGGAATAGTCAAATATGTTGAGATGATGATTGAATACTGAATGTGATTCCAGGATACCAAAGTCTGACTCCAAGGCTAGATTTTGAGCTGGAGAATTCTTCTATGGCCTATTCCAACCTTATTTCTATTTCTTCTGATTTAATCCCAGACCACGACTGAGGCCAAGTCTTGAAGCTTGTGTTAGCTGGAGATACACATACCTGCTAAGCAGGAATCTTAGCTGTGGTGTGAAAAATGCCTTCACTTCCTTCTGTATGGGAACTTCCTGTACTCAGGTAATGCTGCAGTATTTGGCATCGAGTCATAAAGTGGGAGCCTTTCCCCAGCCTCAGTTTTAACTGTGACTTGGGTGTACTCATTCTTCTAGATTGAGGCATCACTCTTACATTGACAGGCTGCTGCTGTTGATTGAAGATCTGACAGAACAGCCTGGCATGTAAGGGCTGACTAGTTATTTGCTTAGGCTGACAGCCTGTTGTCCTGAATTACTGTGTTTGTGTTCTTGCAGCCATTGGGCTGAGTCAGTCTCATTTGAAATTAATCTGACTTCCTGGAGCTGGGAGTTACCAGCTTTATAGAGATGGGTAGAACAACTTCAAGGCTTTATAACCCAGAGGAGTGCTTCAGACTGTCTGGTCAGCCATGGTCTTTGTGCAGAATATGCGGGAGCTGTGTAAATCACCCCTCCTGCTGTTCAGCATAGCTGGGCATGTCTCCAAGTTGCAGTGAGTTTCTCACTGGCTTTTGCTTATGTTTTTGTGTTCCAGGGTAGATGTAAGTGTGGAGAATTTCAAGCTAACTCATTTTCCTACTTACTGGATGATTAAGCAGATGTGTGAGCCATAACCCAAGGATGGTCGTGCTCATTGCAAGGCAGATTGACTTCATTTCAGTGCATGCCTTCAGATCTTTAATGTAACGGTAGTGCCTGCAAGAGGAATAGGCAAAGGAATGTTTCATACCTTGCAGGTGTCGAGGTCTTTGTGAAACGCTGCGCTGCTAGCAGAGCATTAAGGAATGATGTGTGGCTGCAAGTGCACCATAACTGCTCTTAAAAGTTGTGTGCTGGGGGTTGTGTAGGAGTGGGTTTCTCAGATGGCCTTCACTGTGATCCTGTAGCAATGATCTGACTCTTACCTGGAATTCCTTGTGTCATTATTTGAGGCTGACATGCTCCATTTCCTGCTGATACTTTATGGTTTTATTTTTTTTACTGTACATAGGGTTTGTTCTTATTTAGGGCACTGTTTATGTGATGGGAATTGGTTTGCAATGTGTCAGTGCTTTATGTGGGCATGGACAATGCCAAGTCTGTGCAGGGCACAGCGCTCTGCAGCATTCTTGTCAAAGGTGTGGGCATGTCAAATGCTGTGCCTGAGGATTCTCTGTGCAGGAGTAGATCTGAGATGTGCTGCGCTCTTAGTTGTTAAAGATAGCATTGTAATGCTACTTCATGAAGATGGTCAGCTGCAATATGGCAAGCACCCAGTGGTGGAAGGTTTGGTAAGAGATGCCACGTCACTTGTTAGCTGTTGGACTGATGCTGAAAGTACATTCTACTTTCTCAGCCTCCAGACTCAGATTTTCTTTCTTTCACTATGGAAAATGCTGTTGCAGTAGCCAGTGGGCAGTGAGCTCTGCGTGTAGGCATCTGCATCCAGAGCTGAGATAAGATGGTGTTTTTCTCAGATATGAAGCCAAGATAATTACAGCAGGAAAATCCTGCTAAAACTGCTCTTGCTTCAGCTAACTGCAGAACTCCTTAAGCATGTTCTAATTACTGGCTGGATGCTTGAATTAACAAATGTGGTGTTCAGCTGTTTCCTGAAATGGAGAGGAGAGATCCTCCACTGAATCAAAATTGAGTGTACGAGTGGATACCTGAGACTTGCAGTGATTGAGAGGAGCTGTCACTTAGAGGAAAATGCTGAAAGTGTTTCATGCTAAACTTCAAATGCCTGCTGCTTTGGTAAGAAATCCCCCCATTTCTGCTCTGAACAGTCATGTGCCTGTTTGCACTGGCAGAAGTGTAGGCATTACGTAGTGGTAACTAAATATATCTTTACCTGTGTGGTGACACAGCTTTCTCCAGTGTTGAGCTTGGCAATTAACAGCTATCACCTGATAGAGAATAACTTCTGTGACTCACAAAGTGGAGGAGGAGGAAGTGAACTGGAGCCCATGGCGGTTGCTGTGAACTTTGCTGTAAATTGCTGGTCTTATCTGTAAGATCTGGTCTGAGATGGTTCTGGTGCCGTTCCAGGGGAACACAGTGAGGCAGAATCTGGTTTCCACCCACTCTGCCCTCTGAATAAGCAGCATGAATACCTTTTAATGTGTTAATGTCTAATATATATATAACTATGCATTTCTGGTTTCTGTAGTAAGCATGCCACAGTGTAATTGTGTGATAAACATCTCAGGACTAGCATTACGGCCAGTGTAGGTAATACAAGCATACACCACACATGCTGCCACCTTCTTCCTACACAGCAAAATGCTCTCAAAGTTCAGAAAGAGCTTCTATGCCTCATGTCCCTGAAACCCCATCCTGCAGATGACACTGACCCTAGCAGCCTGCTGCTGGAAAGCATGGACTTGTTTGGGAGAGCGTAGCTGCTTGGAATTAGGATTGGGAAGTGAGGTTTTAACTGAAAGTGAGCAAGTAAAGAAACAACAGGGTGACTGCCTGGTTCTGGTGGGAACAACAGAGGTAAGAGTGCAAATGGTGCTGCTGTTAGCCGTGGTTTAGGAAAACCCATCTGCGAAACTGGATCATAAGCTTGGCAGTGCGGGTTCTCTGGCTCTGCCTTTTTCCTTGCTCCACAGTGTAACAGTGAGCAGTCAGAGCAATGGCTCATGGGCAGTTCCAAGTGTCCATTCACTGCTTTGCCAATATACTGCTGTAAATGGGCACACAGGTTTTGATTGCCTTGCCCAAGCCTTCTGTTGACATGGTGCTTTCAAGTCTCTAAGACAAGCAGGGAAGATGTTGAGCATAGGATGACTGCTTTTCAGCCAGATCTGCAGGAACGCTGCTCGTGGAGATCCTGCCATCTGAAACACAATGCTGCTGATGTGCTGCCCCACGCCATTCCCTTCTGATGTTTCTAAATGCCTGTATTTCTGCCAAATAAAACTTTGCCATTGAACAAGGTCATGTTTTCCTTCATGTCAGGAGATGGTTCCCATAAGCCAAACTGCAGTTGTCACTAATCAGAGCTATTTTAGTGCAATGGGATGGCTCTGTCTCATGCTCTTTGCTGCAGTTCTGTAACAACCCAAGATTCAAACTATTTTTCATATTGTTCAGTTAATGCTTTTGTAGCTCTGAATTCAAGCTTGGGAATCAAAATCAGCCATGGTATGAACTGCAGGGACACCCTGTCTTGTACAGGACCTGGGAATTGCCAAAGGTTGGGAAAGTATAGAGGAGGCGTAATTGAGGCTCCTGTCAGGAAGATGCTGGATTAGGTGACTCCTGATCACACATGTTCTTAGGTCATGTTTATAAGGAGTTACTTCAAAAGCAAAGCTGGTTTTATTTGAACTCTGGAAACAGGGGCTGGGCTTAGAAACAGATTCAGTGGGAAAGAGCTGAAGAACCATTTTCCCTGGTGGTGTGGAACTCCACTGGAAGTGCTGTTGGGATTTTTGGTGTGTATTGGCAAGGTGGCAGTGATTAATCCTTTCCCTCTATCTAGAGGGAGTGCTAAGCATGGCACTTCCAACCTGTGAAAGACTGATCTGCAGATTTCTTCTCAGAGTTGGGCAAGAGGATTCCGGATTCATAGCCTCAGCTGTTAATGGAGCAGGAATGAGAGTGATGAAGAGGTAGAAGTGACATTGTTCCGAAGGTATTGTGGGTGCCAGCTCACAGGAGGCGGAGGAATACCGGGAGACTGAGAACTGAAGCAAGGTCAGAGTCTCATGGAGAGTGGTGCCTTCTGTGGAGTCCTCCAGTGACATGGTAAAACCCTGTCTCTTTGGGATGCCATGGGTCTGTCCCTTGGCTTCCTGCAGACCCTGCTTCCCATGGCCAGCTTCCTGTGGCATCAGACTTGGTTGTGATGTTCTTAGGTTCCTGTGGTACTGTCCTGTCTGCCCTGTGTTGTGTGACCCATGCAGCCATCTTTCAGGAGCATCTTTCAGTTTCTCTGCAGCATTGTCGTGATTCCCCTGATCTGCATCAAGATCACACTTAGGAAATACTTTTTCTAACACTTAACATGGGCTTCATGCATTTCTCATGATCTTGAAGTCTTTATTTACTCTGTTGGAGGAAGAAAGCGCATCTTGGTTCCTTTAATAGGAAGTACTGATCCCCTTGGTGAGCTCAGGTCTGCTCTAAGGCCTACCCCAGGCTTCCCCTGTGCCACAGTGTGTGTATCTGTGAGTGGTCTCTTGGTTTGGTCCCATATGTGCAGCAGTAACTGTGACATCTGCATCACAGAGCAGTTTGAGGCTGAGGCAAGAACAAGGGTTGCAGCCTTTCTTTGTGGGTTTCAGAACATGGGCAGGTCTGTTCATAGGCTGAGGTATTTAAATTCACTTTGTAAGATTGGGACTGGAGATCAGATGGGTTTGGAGAAGCTGAAAAAAGCGTTCAAGATGACTTCACAGGCTTGAGGTTGTGTCCATATGGATCTGATCTGAGCTCTGGGCTGCCTGGCCTGGAGGTGTTGCATTAATACTGGTTTGGTGGGTTTCCCACTTCAGCTTTGTTCCTTTGGGAGGTGATGGGTGATGTTTAACTGCCATTGCACTTCGTTGAGGGCCTCTTTGCAGCTCTTCCTAAAGAGCTGCGGTTCCTTTCTCTTCTAGGATTGAAACTGTGAGATGCTCTTGTTGGTCTCGAGCTGCATGTTGCTACTTGGGCAGTTCATTGATGAGTGAAGGAGGTACTGAGCCAATTCTTACCTCTCCCAAACTGTCCCTTATGCTGGGTAGGAGTCACTTCCAAGCATCATACCTGGAAGCAAGTTACCCATGCTCTGAGCAGGGTGCAGGAGGGTTCTTGTGCAATCTCAAGGGATATGGGGACAGAAGGTGACTATTCCAGATGGTAAAGTCAGCCCGACCTGGAGAAATTCCTGTCCCCAAAGCGGCTCAGGCTTTCTGAGGATCTGTTCTTACCCTGCAGGTCTTCTGTCGTTCTGTGACTTCTCTGAGGTTAGTGGCTGTCTGTGTTAGAGTTCCTGTTTCAGAGACCCTGCTGTGAGTGGCTGTTGCAGTGCTTCAGATTAGGGATGAATTGCAGTGTTTCCTCAAGAGGGCTGTGAAGACTTTAAGCATCTTCATGTTACTTTCTCCTGTCAGAGCTCTGTGGCTCCAGCTGTCGCACATTTCATAGTCTTACATCATTTCCACTTGCAAAAGCTGTGGCTTTCCAGTTATTTCAAAATCCAGTTTGTGGAACCTGCCTTGGGTGAATGCTGTAGGTGTTGCTTCCAGGGGATGCTAAATGTACCACGTTGAGCCTGGCTCTCCTTTCCAGTAGCTCTAGATCTCGTGCAGTTCTGCACAAGTTGTCAGAGCTGTGTCCCACGCTGTTACTCTCAGTTTCGTGGCCGTAGCTGCTATCTCTGTCCCATGCAGTCATGTTTTCACTCTCACACTGCCTTCTAAGTTTGGTGTTAAAAGCCCCTTATCCCTTCCTATGGGAAGAAGCACACAGCGCTCTTCGCTGGCACAAACTCAGGTGGCTCTGTGTGGGATCGGCTGGTGCCGGAGCAAGGATGAGGCAGGCGTGGGGTGCCATGGGCCAGCTACAGCTGCTGCTGAGCCACAGGCTCCCCTCTGCCGAGTGGGACACAACGGTTTCTGCCTTTGTTCTTCGCAGCCTATGTGGAGTGTTTATGTGGAAGGCAAAAGCATGTGCATGTGTGGAAGTGTCCCAGTCACGTCTCGGAGGCTGCTATAGAAGAGTTTCTGCCATTGGCCGTAAGTGATGAAGAATGGTGTTAATGGCTTGCAGTAAGCACATATGGCACCCAGAAACCGAGGTTTCCTTGCCCCCAACTTCCTTCATTATTCAGGCACCAGTTACTGGGTTTTACTTTTTGCTATGTTTAGTGTTTATCTTCCTCTCTGTTCTCAAATTCTGGCTCTGTTTCTCATTCATTGCTGTTGCAGTTATCAACAGTTTAAGTTCCAGCTTTGTCTATTACAGCAGATGTGTGCTGGCTTCGTTATCTTCACTGCCGACAAGTATTTAACGTCTAGTAAGCGTGTCTTCATGTGTTAGATTGGCCTGATAAAGCGCAGTGGGGCAGCTTGAGTGCATATTGATTCAGACCCTGTTTTCTTTTGATTAGATATATTAAATCCTCATTTGTGTTCATTGCAGACACTTCTTTAAAGAGCCCGTGTACTGTTACGCCCATGTTCTGGTAATTGTAGGCGCTGGCAGAGCCTCCCTCTTGTACTTGTGGTCACTCAAAAGCTTTTCTTGTTCAGTCTTGTACTTCCTTGCGAAAGGTGCTTGAAGTTCTGTTGGAGCCTTTGGAATTTGTACATCTCCATCTGCTGCGTGGTTCCAGGGACCAGCACAAAGTTTCCCTTGCACAGAGCCCAGGGAACTCGGCATGCCCAGAGCCTGCCTTCTCTTCAGTGACTGCCTTCTCTTTGACTGTAGAGCTCCCGAATCCTTGCCGCTGCCAGGTTGTTTAATCACACTTTCCGCTTTGAGTGCCTTCTGGCTCCTCAGCTGCTTTTAAACCTGTGTGCCATCTACCTCATTCTGTATCAGTCTGCCTTGTTGTGTGCTTCATGCAGGTTCTGCACCACCTTTGCTTTGCTGACATTGGCATCTTTGTCATCACGGTTGTCTGAAGCATTTTTCTCTGCCTTCATTCATGTAGTTCTCTCCCATTCTCCCACCTGAGAGACCTGCAGCTATTTCTGTGTGTTTAAATCCTTTCTAGAAGCAATTTTTGCCGGAGCCCTTCATCAGCTCATGACAGTGGTTAAAACCCAACTTTTTCTTCTGGTCTGACTTCTTGTCTCTTCAGCCCGTATGTTCTCTTGTGTATCTTAAGTGCCCCACAAGGACTTAGATGGCTCGGTGCATACTTGCTGTTTGAAACCTCGGTGTCTCCTTAATCCCTCTTTGATGGTTTGGGGGTCTAAAAGCAAGTGGCTCCTGTTGCATGTGTCTGGGTAACCAAGAGGGGTCTCAGCCATAGCAGAGGTGGGAGCTTGACTGGGAACAAGTTGTGTTCAACACTCGCTGCAAAGGCCGCTTCCCTCCTTGGGACAGGGCAGAAGGTGCAGTCTTCTCATAGGGTTGGGGGTTTTTAGTGCTGCTACTCCTTACCCTCTGCAGAAACCACAGTGAGGTCAGATGGTGTTGGGGCTGTGATGGTCCTTTTGTTCCACTGCAGCCAAGGGGTCAGTGATGGAGGAGCAATGTCCACGTTTCAGGAATGGGTTTTCTCTAAGGGAAAGGGAGCGCTGCTCTGGTTTGTGCATCGTGGCAATTGTATTTCCCACGGTGCTTTAGCATTGCCAGGGTTTTGTAGTGGGGTTCACTTTCCAAAGCATCGAGGTCTGGAGCTGAACTGGTCACTCAACGCTCCCAGTACAGGTAAAGAGAAGTAAGGGGGTTTTAGGGTGAGTTTCCTCTGACCTATGTTAGACACCTGCTTTAGAGTAACGAACCTGCCTGTCCCCGTGCTCTGTTGATGACTGGTCCCATATCAGCCTCCACCCTCCACCAGAAGAATCCCACCCTGTGCATGTCCTGCCTGGAAGCAGCCCGTGTCCCGCACCGCTGCCACTTGCTATCAGCGTGATGAAGAGCGAGAAGGTTCAACCCTAATTTGCTGAGCATGAATCAGCAGCTGCCTGAGAGCAAGCGAGGCGTGTGAAAGAGCACCTCAGCTCTGCCTTGCCAGCGCTTCCTATGGCTGTGGTTTGCTTATCCTCGTTTTTATGCCAGGCTGGCCAAGGATTTGGAGTAAGACTTTACTCAGCCTTTAATAGCAGCTAATGACAGGGTATGGGATTTTCAGACTTTCTCATTTGATTAATAAAAGCCGTGCTGGAGGCGGTTGCACAACTGCAGAGGTCCTCCAGTCCCCCACATGGTTACCAGCTGCTTTTACCTGGCTATTGACATAGTCCCCACCAGGAGCTGTGTGCAGCTGTGGGACTTCCGTCCTCCGCCAGCTCAATTCAAGCCCACAACCCAGGCTCAGATTTCCTGCCTCCCCCTGCAGCGTGGCCCCTCTGCATGGTTTCCTGTAGCTGACATCTTCAGCCTGAAGAGTGGAGAGCTGGTTCTGCTTGTTCAGCTGCCCCAGAGCATAGAAGACATCATGGAGCAGGCGTGTGAGCTGGCACGGAGCACTGCAAGAAAGGAAGAAAGCACCAGAGCATCTCTGCATTGAACTCCATGTTTCTGTTGTAGCAAAAGTTGACAGCAGAGTACCTCATTCTCCACTTAAGACCACTTCTGCTGAGACCCATTTAGTCAGGACTCGGTGTGAGACAAGCAGTGGGTGACAAGTGTCAAAGCAAGCATCAGTAGGAAGCTGTGAGCTGGAAGCTGCACTTACGAAGTGTCTGGAGTCTGGTATGTCCAGAACACAGTGTTTCCAACCAGGATTCTGAGGTTGCAGTAGCTTGGCACTGATCATCTTTATTCTCAAGGACTGACACACATCGGCATCTCTGGGAGCAGCTGGCTTTGAGGAGATGTGGAACTCTTGCAGCCTTGATGATGAAACACAAACAGTGCTGTGCAGGCTGGTACAGGCGGCTGGTTTGCCCAGGAGAACTGGTTTGATCTGTCACAGACCCTGCTTACTGCATCTGTTTGTTCCCAGGAGCCTATTTTCTTAAAGACCTGAGAGGCTCAGCGTATTTCCCTCCCTGCCCTTTATTGTAATCACCCAAACATGGAGTATTTTAATTAGGCCAGTTTCTCTACTGATGAAATGAGTGCTTCGGCTTCAGTGGAGTTCCACTTATCTACGGCTTCTGGAAACTGCATACATGGCACTGCTTGTCTCTGGACTCTCGGGGGTAGGATCTCCTCTCTCTTGCTTCTAGGTGATTCTGGACTGAAGCTTGTGTCCTGTTAGTGTCCATTCTTAAGCATTGCTACTTGTGGAGCACCTGAGAGCTGTTTGGTTTGCTTTGCTTTGTCAGAGGCCAGGGTGCAGGCATCCTCTGCTTGGAGGCCTTTCCCAAAGCTCACCTCTGTTCCTGCTGTCCCAGGCTGATTCAGCCGGCACTCGGTGGTGCCATGGGAACTGCCTGCAGTCGGAGCTCCTGCTGTGACACAGAATTAAACTGAGCAGGGTGTTTATTGATGAGGAGCTCCCCATAACCCAGCTGTGAGTGTGAGCCCCGACCCCCCTGTGCTGGGTGCACCCCCAGAGCGAGCAGCAGAGCAGGGAGGGGATCCTGTGTCTCTGCTGTGTGCTGGGGTGACCCCCCCGCAGTGCTGATACAGCTCTGGGGCAGCAGCACAGAGGGATGTGGAGCTGTTGGAGTGAGGCCAGAGGAGGCCATGGCGATGCTGAGGGCCGGAGCAGCTCTGCTCTGGAGCCAGGCTGAGAGAGCGGGGCTGGGGCAGAGGAGAAGAGAAGGCT
>JANRGW010001785.1:0-34142 GCA_024733675.1 Psilopsiagon aymara | reverse complement strand
CGGCAATGGGTAAGGACCCGTCCTCTCGGCACCAACGGCTCCGTTCAGGCCGCGGGCGGTCGTTCCCGGGCGGGGAAAAGCCGGGCCTTCCCCAGGGCTCGGCTGGGGAGCGCTGCCGCTGCTCTGCCCTTGGTAGCCACGGGCCCTCGGCAGCCAGGGGCCCGGTGGAGCGGCCGTTCCCCTCTCCTGGCGGGTCCCGGAGCCGCCTGACTGTGCAGGACTCCTGGGGAGGGACCCCACGGGGCAGCGCTGGGGGTCGTCGGTGGCCCGGCGCGCTCCCGCGAAGCGGCTCCCGCTGCCGCGTTATGTGGGGCCGTGCTGGAGCTTCGGAGTGGCCCAGCTCAGTAAATGTTTTCATTCATTTGCTTAAGATAGCATGCCTGGAAACTGTCAGAGCCCACGAGTAGTTCCTGTGGCACCAGTGACGTGTTGGCAGTACCTGTTGCCTAGATTTGGGGTGTTCGACCCTCTCGATCATTGTATATGATTCTTTTCCTTAAATCATGTATATGATTATTTTCCTTAAATCATGCAGCATTTCCCCCTGTTCCAGCTCCACAGGCAGTCACTCGCATATATAGTTGGTTCACAGGCAGTGGAAGGAGCAAACACGTTTAAATGTCTTGTCAGTGCAAGTGAAGGAAGAATATATTTGCAGAACTGGATCTAGACGTTTTCCCTTTTCAGAGTCCTGAAAATCATGCTATTGTTTCCAAGTACTGTTTCCACTGCTGAAGCAAATGATTGAAAATATACCTTCAGTAGCCTTTTCAATATTATTTTGATAGCAGCCTGTGGCTTGTGTATGTCACTGTATAGTTAGGCTCCACAACAAATAGGTGAAATTTTTTCAAGTAGAAAAAAGAAGAAATATGTATTTTTAATGGTATTTGGTTCTCAAACCTTGACACTTAACAAAGTGTTTCAAGAATTACTTAATTACTTTTAAACATTTGTAATTCCCCTTTGAACATCATTTAAACGGATCAATGAAAAGTGTTTGACACAATTTTGAAATTAGCTTTCAGCGTTTGCTTGATTCTCTTTTCATTGATGCATGATTTTCATGGGGTTTTTTACAGTTGCAGCTCTGGTGTTGTGCAAAGTGATAGCTCAGGTGCAGTAGGCATGTTGGTCACATGCTAGTAAAGTTAAATACAGGAGACCTCTTTGTGTATTTAGTATCGTCTGTGATAGCACAGTTCAAATCAGTAGCTTTCAATGTATTTTCAACTTTTGGTGTATGGTAGCTGTTGGAATTTTCTGTAAGAGCTTTGAAACACACTGTCTTTTTCAATATCCCAATGGTTGTATTTAACATAGAGAAGATGGAAGAGATCTTGCTTTTCAGTGGTAAGCGCAGGTGTGAGAAGCAACCAGAAATGCTGCACTGGCCCTGAAAGTTGAGAAACAGAGTTTGTCTTTGCATGAAGACCTGAGTGAAAAACTGTGACTAAGTCTAAGCCGAAATTGTGACTCTCCCAAGAAACTTCCATAGAACAGAATTTCACCCACAGCGTTTGTACTCTGGCTTAGTAGTGACTGTACTGAAAGTCCTGTTGGCTCAGAGAGTGTTTATGGGATGAAGGTCTAAGGATTAAGACTTCTTAACTGCTGAGCTCTACTGCTTAGTTATATGTCGAGGTTTCTCCATCTCTAATGTGCTTATTAGGCTTGCCATCCTTTTCTTTAGTTTTGAATAGCCTAAAAGTTGTCCTTAGGTCAGTGATTTCTTCACCTGTCATTCTGAGTGAAATGCCATCCTAGTGAAAGAACTCTGTCAGATCCAAGAGCTGTCCAACACTACAGCTTGGTTAGTCAGCAGACTGTCTTCCATCACTTACAAATGCTCCTCAATTTCTTCTCAGTTGCTCTTTGCAGCTGATGGAGACTACGATGGTTTGTTTCTTCCATTTGACTATCGTAGCGACTGTTAAATTGTCAAGGAGGAAAATAACAGAATGCAGATTTTGGAGGAGCATCTAAGGTGTGTATGTTCGCCTGTTACCAAGTTGGATAGAGACCTTGTATTGTGATCTGCACTGGCAGTCACTGGCAAAAGTGCTTCATAGAGAGGATGTGTATAACCTTACTTGGAAATGCATTTTTGATGGATGTGGAGAAATCCTTCCTGGGGTCTACTAGAGGGGATAAAGTGGGGTTAATGTTAAGTGGGGCTGAGAAAGGAAGATTTTTCTGGTGAATGAAGATTCATCAACTTGGGAGCTGTTCATCAGAGGAGACAGTACCCTACTAGAGAAAGAAAATGTCTTTACAAGTAATTTTGAATGGATAGTAAGGGCCCATTCAGTTAATAGTTGAATAGTACTTTTGTTGATGCAGGAGCTGTGTTTGAGCTGTCAAATGTTTGCATGCTCTGTTGCACAGAAGCATTAATTACAAAGCAAGGTTTATGACAGAAAGACCTGCCATGACAGAAGTCAAGTGCATTACTAAATTCAAGGGATCAAGTGTAGTGTACACTTGATATTCTTTTAGACAAAAAGTACTTCCTACATGGTTTTGTCCTTAATGTATTAGCAAACACTTAATGAGGTATAGCTGCAGATAAGAAAAATGAGGTAAGAAGACTCTATTGCAAGACAGCATGTTTGGTTTTCATCAGCAGACCTTTACGGAGGCAATGAAAAGTAAATTGGATGTTTTCAGTGTAAAGCTGGCCAAATTTTGAGTCGGATAATCTTCTTAAATTATGATTTTGGCAGAGTGCAGTTCTGAAAATCGTTACATAACCTTTAAAAGCCTGTGACCCTGGGGCAGTTTAAATTCCATTGGCAAAGCTGCTAAGAGCAGAAAGACCTGATTCTGCCTGTGTGCAGCTGGCCTCTCTTAACTTCGGCATTTCTCCATCTAGTTCCCTCCAGGATCTAGATCAGTAGAGGTTTTGTAAGTTTCCATAGAGAAGTGCACAAAACACAGAAGCTCTCTCTTTTCATTTTTTTTCAAAACAGGAAGGAGAAAAGGGATCATGTCTTCTCTTGTACCAGACTGAAGATGCTAAATCAGTGTCAAAATCCTTTGTTTAGTGGCTTCTATTGAATTGTTTCTCTCTCCTTGTTAAGTTAGTTCATATGCAACGTGCTTCCTGAGCAAAACCAGCAACATCAGTAGTTGAGCTTCCTCTGAGAATCTTCCCATGCTCCTGTTAAATCTCTCTGACTGGGTTGGGAAAGAGCTCAAGTTTGTGTGATGCAGAAAGATTAAGAATGTTAATGCAACCACTTTGATTAGGAAATTATTATGGGACAGGAATATGTGGGCTCTTCTCTCTTGTGCCAGATTTATTGGTTTCATTTGATTGTGGAGCTAGGGATCCTATCCCAAGAGCTAGAAATTTTGGAGAACATCGTTCAAAATAGATTTTATAAAGCCAAAAAGTAAGTAATATAGTTGAGATTACAGTTGGAGAGTTGCTGGTTTCTCAGTCCTGTCCTTGGCTGGTTAGGCTGTGCTTTCCCTCTGAGTACAAGCATGTTGGACCTTCTCCAGCTCTACTGTCTGTGGTCCTATCCAGCTGTTAGTTCCATTTTGTTTGAATGTGAAGAGATTTCCTCTGCACTGCATATTGTAGTGGCTCTGCAGTTTGGCATTTACAGTGAATTCAAGGCATCACTGGAGCTGAAATTCCTTTTCAGAACTGTAAGAGTCATTAGGTTGGGAGACAGTGTAAATTGAAAGGTAAACGTCTAAACTTGTAACTGTAATCATTCAGATTAAAAAGACAATTGTTTTCAGTACCTTTATGTAGAAAGCTGAAAAGACAAATTTTAGATCATTGACAGGCCAGGTATTCTATGATCAAGATTGCAAACTGTGCATTCCTGAGTTTACTCTCTTAATGGATGTGTTCTATTCAAGAAAAGGCATTCAAAGATTCATAAACACTTGCTGATTTTTAATCAAATTATTTTCAAGCTAAAATTCTTATAAAATTGTAGATTAGATCAAGTGTTTCTATTGTAGGCTGACTTTCCAAAGCAGAACATTTTTATCTATATTGTCTGTTAGCCCCCAATTCAGCAAGAGGTTCATAAATTAATTGTCCTCATCGGTGGAGTCTCCATAGTCCTGGGGCTCTGTGAGCGCATTTCCCTCAAGAGTATAATGAAGAATCTCTGGGGGAAAGCCCCAGTTCTTTGGAGTCAGTGTAGCTGTAGCTGGTTTTGCTCTCTATTAACTTGATCTATAGGTTAGTCTGTGTTGCTGGTTCTGTTTCCAGTGAAGAAGAATTAGTTGCACATTGTATCAGTGCTTATTTTGAAAGTACCTTCTGTTGCTTCTCTGTCCTCTGTTAGAAACTGAATGTGTACTGGGCATTTTTCAAGCCATGTGATTGCAGCACGTTACTGTAAATTTTATGGTTGAAGTAAAATGGACTCAATACCTCAGGGACAGTTTCTGCAAATGCTTGTACAATTGACGGGATTGGTTAAGCCTATGTGTATGTGGCTTTGCAGAATACCAATGTCTGAATTATACATTTGTTTCAAAACTGACCCTGTGCCATGTATTAAATGGTAAACAGTGCCTAGATAGTCAAGCTGGACATTACTTTCCATGATTGCACCTGTGGAGTTTCATTTAATATGAAGATGTGAAAAATCATGTCTTCATAAACATCCTCTGTTTGGCAAACCCCCACTGTCTTAAGCAGTCATTAAAAGATATGCCATGATTCTAAATGCAGTTGATTCAAACTTAATTGAAATCAGGTGTATCTGTGAGCTAATTTCAGTCCTTGAAAGCAGTTTTTGTCCATTTGAGTACCTGGGGATCTAGAGTTTTTTCAAAGCTGTTTATCAGATTATATAATTTTAAAGTGGCTAATTTAACACTGGGCTGTGAAAAGTTAAAGCCCACTAAGAAGTCAGAAACTGAGTCAGGAATAGGACTATTTCTCTAACATCCCAATTCCTGTGTATTTCAATATGTTCTAGTTAGCATGGACAGAAAATGGTCCCTGATTCATGAACTAAGACAAGAGAAAATCAACAAAGGGGAAAATAATAGAATACAGTTACTCAAAGATAATAATGCCAACACTGTGTTGCCTTGTGTTCCAGCTTAGCTGTTGCTATGCCTTGTGGGGATACTGCAAAATTACGATTTTTAAGGAATGTCTCACAGTAGAAGAATGAGTTGGTTTCATGGATATTTGCATTGTGAACAGCTGCCTGAGAGAAGTAATAGAAATGCTTGTTGGCAATAGGCCTATCATTGTAGTCCAGTTACCAGCTGATGTCTTCATAGTAAGCTGTGATGATAGCCATGAAGCATCATCAAAGCAAAGGAGTCTTAGGTGACCAAATAGAGAAAAGTATGGCAGGATGCAAAGAAGGAACAACAAAAAGTAGCATGGGCAGAATGTCCTTCTGAATTCCCAATATTTCTATGAAGATCAAGGCAAGATTATTTCTGTTAAGTTGACCCAGATGACCATTTTTCTGAAGTAGCTGATGAAGGAGGAATTGATCAAATTTAAGCAGATCATAGATGGGTCTTCTAAGCTTTAGGTGTGAGTGACAGGCATCACTGCAGGTTTTCTGATACAGAAAAAAGGTATCAAGAAAGTTTTCTGAAGATAATGTAGAGATTTCTTGATGTTTACTTTGAAGTGATGGTTAGATATCCATGAGATAGTATGAGAAAAGCAGCGATCAGAATAAAAGTGAAGAGTCTACAAGAATGAGCCCTGACATGGTAGGCAGATTTATGCTTCTGATAAGGTTACTTGGAATTCACAAAGAAGACTGAAGTTTGGAAGCAAGGCTATCTTTAAAGCTAGACCAGGTTGCTGTGGGTATTCCAAGGCTGCTCCAAGAATAGAGGTTCCACCACTTCTTTGTGCAGCCTGTTGTAGTGCAGAACCTTTCTCCTCATCAGGGATGCTTTTCTTATTTCTAACTGGAATTTCCCTTCCTGCAGCTTCTGGCTGTTGTCTCATGTCCTGTTGTTGTGCACCTCTGTGAAGAATCTGGCTTTGCTAGCCCTGTAACTCTTCTTTCCTCCCACTCCATATGTAGTAGAAGACTTCAATTAGCCTTTGCTTAAAGAAGAGAAGCAAAGACAGTTCCCTTAACCTCTGGTCATGCACCATTCATCCAGCTCCTTAGTCATAATGCTTGATATCTCCTGGGCTGCCTGCAGTTTGACCGCATCTTTTGTGTATTGTGCTGTGTAGGGTGGAATCACCAATTTCTTCGACTTATTCGTTATGTCCTTGCTAATGTTGATAATTATGTCATATATCTTTTGCTGCACAGATGCACTACTGACTCAACTTGTTCTCTATGAGGATCCACAGGTTCTGCAGAGATGTAGTCTGTGTAGCCAGTCCTCAGCTTGCCATGACATCTTCTGCCCCAAGCACAGGACATTGTATTTGTCTTTGTTGAACTTCTTGAGGCCCATGTCTTCAGTCTTTCTGAATGATAGTCCTGCCCTGCAGTTTTTCAGCTATTCCCCCCTTTTGAGTGTCACGAGTGATCTTGCTGAGGGTGCTTATGTCCCATCACCAGAGTCACTGATGAAGTTTTTAAAGAGCAGCAGCTGCAGTATTGACCTATGAGGAACATCACACATAACTGACCGTTGCTTGTCTTTGAACCACTAATTACTGTTGTTTAAGCCTAACAGTCCAGGCAGTATTTCATCCATCAGTTCAGTCCAGTGCATACTTTTTACATTGGCTAGTGGGATATTAGAGGAGACTGTTTTGAAAACTTTACTGAAGTCAAGGTAAATAAGGTCCCCTAGTACTAAGGAGTGGAGAAAGAAAGATGCTGAAAACCAGGACTTGAACCTCTTCAGGAAGATGGAATCTTTGGGGCAACAAGAGGAGTAATTTTAGAGTAGTGTAAGTGATGTACCAGGTAAGACTGACTCATAGAAACTATGAGGAGAAAAGAAGAAAAGACTCCAAGATGATTACTATGGTTCATGATGGTGGTTTAGGCTCTTAATTCATTTGTTTCCTAGATCTGACATTTAGCACTTCTTAAAAAAGTAACGTGTTCTTTTCCTGACTTACCTCAGCTTGTACTCAGCATTTTCCCAGTGCAGTTTTCTTTTAAATTGTGCTATTTCTCTAGCTATGTAATTGCTGCAGGCATCCGTGGAAACTTTCTCAGACCAAGGTTCTCTCAACGAACCTGATTTATTAAATGTGACACTTCCAAAATAGTGCTGCAGATCAAAGAGCGTGGCCATTGCTGGCTAAGAAGGAGCTTGGAGTCAGAAAGACTTTAAAATGATTAATCAAGTGTTATTGGCCTAGGGAGGATTCTTTGCTAAGCATTGAGACTTCTTAGAGTCTCGATCCAGCTTAGACGTATTCTCTGTATGTGCACTTCAGTTGCAGTAGTTCTTTAGTTAGCTTCTTTCTGGCTGCTTAGTTGCCACATGCTTCAGTGTTTATTCTGCATAACCTTTTCGTTTGTTGTAAAGGAGAATATGTTTTATGAATTGGCAAAGACATCTCAGCACTGCCAGATTGTGCTGCCCTTAGATTAGGAGTGTTTGGAGTGATGAGATGGTGATTGCAGTAGATGAATACCTGCAATGCTGTTTACTGTCCAGCAGCTGATACTTGCTACTGCTTGTAAAAACTGACTGAAACTGTAGTGTTTTCCACAGATTGTAGGTTATGCTTTATAGTTCTATATTGTTAGTACAGCAAATAGAATGCAGGAGTTATTCCTGTAAAGACTTCATAATACTGTGTTTATACTATAGTTTGTTGCAGTTTTCAGTATTTTCATGGCTCAAAGGGTTTGTGATGATTTATTATGAAGACTGTCGCCTTGCATCTGAGTGCAGGATCAGAAGAGTCTAGTTATTGTCTGTGAGGGGCAGCATGAAATTAAGTGACAGCCTTAGTCCATTTCTAGATAAGTGCTATATCCCAAGGCTGCAATCAAAGTTGCAAAGAAGGAATCTGTAAATTATATATAAAATTTAATTTTGCCTATCCATTTTAGGATTTAAACACATAACAAAATACAGCCAAGCCTGCATGTTTTAAATCTGTTTGAGCCTTCTCAGACCTTAGCTTTCAGGGATGTTGCTGAAGTTTGATTATTACTATACTTTGTGAAACACCCACATAAACCTTTGATATGGGTTTTCTAACCATCCCCATTCTGGGATGGTTTAAATTATGTAGAATAAGATTCACATTTCCATCGTTTTAAGCATGAAGTTGATTAAATCAATGAAAACAGATAACATGCTAGCTTTTGTTCCAGCATTGTTACACATTACTCTAAAATACAACTATATTGATACATATTGTTTTGAAATCAGTGTGTTCTAGGGCAATGGCTTCCAAAACCCCAGTTGGATTCATTGGGCTGGGTAACATGGGAAATCCAATGGCAAAAAACCTGTTAAAACATGGATATCCAGTTATTGCATATGATGTGTTCCCAGAAGCTTGCAAAGAATTTCAAGACTTGGGTGCTCAGGTATAGTAATAAACTTTCTTTATTCCAACAATAACTGTATGTGTTGAATGGTTCTTGCATGCAATGCAACAAAATAATCTGGGCTTTTCTTGGTTAAGATCTCAGTTGGAATTAAAACAGCATAGTGAATGCAATCAGAACCTGGGAAGTTTCACTTGTGGGCAAAGACATGATTCTAACCTAAGTAATTTTCATGCTGCTAGCCAGAATTGCTACCTTGTCGGACTTCTGTAGCTGGTTTTTTTTTTACCCCTCTTTTTTATGAGAGTAGGTTGATGGCCTGTTCTTTCACCTCCTGCTTTCTCCTGCTTCCTCCTCCCCCAGGTCTAGATGTCCAGTGGGCTGCTTTTCATCTGGTTCCTACTTTGACCTTTTCAGGTTAAATTACCCTAGTTAAAAATTCCTGCTGGCATAGCTGTAAGAGTTATAGCGACGTATGAGCTTTCCTGCTGCTTCAAGGTGCAGTCCTCAGGGGTAGGGGAAAAATCTAATTATTTAAGTGCTTATTCTCTGGGAGGTGAGGAAGGTTATGGTGGGAGAAGAGGAAAGAATGAAAAAGAAAAAGGAGGGAAGGAAATTGATCACATTAAGGAGCTTTACCTTCCTGCCACATACCCTGCAAAATCTTGGCCCTGTTCCAGTCAGTGCTATTGCTTTTGTTGATCTTTTAATACACCCAGAAACCCTTTCAGTCTCTCAGATGGTTGGGTTATTTCTAGGTGTGTGAAATGTATTTGAATGTTTTTAACATGTTTCAGAGCGACAGCAGTTTAGATGTTTGTGAGTGAATGGATAGGTGCATAAAACACTGAAACAAAAGAATATACTTGCATGAGGAGAAAACAATGCAGCAATAATAATTCCAATTTGACAGTGTAGAGGATGGGAAGGGATTCTCAAGCAGTGGAAGGGAAATTGTAGGTAGATCTAGATAGAGGAACTGCATGCCTTGAAAATCTAAACTGTTGAAGCTTGTTGCAGCTGTTTTATAATAATGAGGTAATATCAAGATTCCCAAAAGGTGAAATGAAGTGTACCTGTTGATAATTAATTGCAGCTCCCCTTGAATAATTACAGAATCATGGCCTCAAGTGGGAAACTAAGCTTTGCAGCTTCTTTTCCTAATTACTCTTTTGATTTTGTTAAAGCAGCTGAGACCCTCAGGAATGAACCAGACCCATCTTGAGTCAGAGACTGGGCAAATGGAAAGGAAGTCTGTTTTGAACAATTGCTTGTATTTTTAATCTATATTCTGCAGTGGGATCTCTTTGCTGTGGCTGCTTATTTGGATAGCTTATTGCCAAAGTAATAGAATCCTTGGCATCCACTGCAAGACTTAACATGTGATATTAAAGCTGAACTGTAGCACTTTTAAAAATAAAGCCCAAAGTATGTTTTAAGATCGTAAATCACTATGAGAATACATGGGTAGGCTTAAATACAAATAAAACACACTTAAAGAAAATACGCAAACATAACTTATTCTTCTTGATCTATAGGTGTAAATCCTACCCTGACATTTGTTTTCAGGAGTTGGAAAATTGTGGGTCCAGGGGGCCTTGTAGAAAGTGCTGTAGAAGGAATATTGGGCTCCCAGGGCTGCTTTCTCTTTAGTCTGGCTGGTAGGATAAAATCATCAGGAGTGTTACAGAGGTGAAAAGATTCCCCCCAAGAGACAGTAAAGTTGTCAGATGTCCAGTTTTAAAGTTAGTGCTACTACCAAGGAATATGGAGGGTGATGGATGCATGATCATAATTCCATATATTCTGTGACTTCGCTTTCTTTATCTTCTAAAGTAAAGAACTGGGAGGTAATGTATGTCAGGAGGCAGCCACCTGTCAGCTGATGGTGAATAGTAAGGGAAAAACTGACTGAGCAGGAGCATATGGAACCACTTGTGGTGAAACTTGGAGAAAGTTGCAAGGCTACAAACAAGGGTGCATACTGAACCGTGCTGTGGGCAAGTAGGCCGCCTCCAAACTCTACTGTCTTTCTCCTTCCTCATAATTATCACTTTCTTTCTCACACATATGTGTCATACAGTTGCTTTGCTTCACTTCATGTACTATTTGACAGTTTGAGAATATTACTGAAGTCATGTGGTGCATAAAATAACATAAAACCAGAGCTTTCTTCAGTGTATTCAGTAAGAATGGCATTTCAGGCAAGCAGAATTATTAACTGACTTACCATAAATATAAATAAAAAATTAGGAAAGCATTTTAGACAGATCTAAGCAGATGCACATGCTGAAGGGCATAAATCAACATCCCATTGAAGAAAAGTCTCCCCTATCCAGTTGCATACTGAAAAAGTTTGCTTGAACTGGCAAGTGTCAGAACATCTGTGGTACTCGGTGAGTATCACTTGGTAATCCTGCAAGCCAGTATGCTGTATGTTAGTAATCAGCAATTAGTATTTGGTATGTTTTTTAAAGTTACACACATATTCTTAATTATTTCAAATGCTTAATGTTTCTTAATAGCTTTCAAATAATTTAACTTGATTTCTGAGGCAGAAAGTCCCAAATGAAATAAAAAAGCTTGTGAACCAGGTAAATAAGTTTCCTCTGGGATTATTAATTGTATTTGTTAAAAGTACCAGAAAAGCCAAGAATGGCAATTCCCACTTCAATTCCCACATTATTTTTTTTTTGCTACTTACTTCAGGGTAGCAAAATGTTTTCCTTTGTGTAGTTGTGGAAGTACCATCCCAGTCTATGTACATTTTTAATCTCATTTTCTTCCTATAAAAGGCATGTCAGTATTTTGAAACCCATGGATGGAATAAATTAAAGACACTAGTATGTCTTCTATATATCTCTGTTGCTTAAGAATTGTTTAAATCTGTAACCAAAAAACCAGCTATATCCTGTCTAGCCAAGAGCGAATGTGAGACTGATGTAGTTTTTAAGCTGTGTGTCTAATATAGTATGTTTTTCAACTTCTGGTCAAAAGGTGAAAATGGGTCACAAAGTCTTGAGCTGAAAACTTGTAAACCTGTAAGAATACTGGAGATAATAGTTTCAAATAAGAAGATGTATATAAATGCAGGTTCCAATTACACACATCCTCTCTCTTTCTCTAATAATACACATTGGGACTGAACCAAACCAAAGATACTCAGAACTGAAGACAAAGGTTTGGTACTCTTATATAAAGAGCTACTCCAGTCTCCAGGGAAGCAAGTCATAAAATTAACTAATCAGATCTAGAAGCTTTTCTGTTTATAATTGCCTCATTTATTCCTCCTAAGCTTTGTTCTTTAGACTAGGGTATGTTTCCTTTTATAACTGTATGGTATACCAGATGTTTTGTGTAGTATTAACTTATTCTTTCAAAACAAAACCTGCTTCTTTCTAAGTCCCATCTGTGCCAGTTTCTTTACGTTTTTTTTTTCTGAGAGAGTAAGCTTTGTTCAGTGAATATATACATTCTTCTCTTCTTTTACTTACTTTATACTCAAATAAAAGGCAAGAATATTTCTTAAGCTGTATCCCAGAAGTCCTTCAAGATCTTATTCAGCATTTCTTACAAATGTGTATATGACATACTTTCTTTGATGCTGAGCCCTTAGAAATGTATCTAAAAAGAGAATATATTTGTATAGGGCCTTTAGTATCAAAACTAACAAAAATAATAACAAATTCCTGTAGTTATCAATAGATAAAGAATGGTGAAATGAGGTCATTGATTTATTATTTATTTAACTGCCAATACCTAATGATATATTTTGAAACTTGATTGGATTTTTTTGGTGAAGGATGCTTGAGTTGATAATTTTCCTTTTTAAAAATGTCAACTGTAACATTGTGAGGAACCTCAGTTCATCTGATTATTTTTTTGTAAGGGGAGGCTGAAAGGTTCATTAAGTAATTTTTTCTTTTACCTCAGTCTTCCTCGCTTCCACTGTTGTATGTAAGACAAGAAAAAAAGCGAGCTGAAACTTTCTAGGGCAATATTTCGTATAGCTGGATGGTTTATAGTGAATTGAAGATTCATGAATGGATTGGTGGGATGCAAGCATCCCAATTGACAGATGTTCTGGAGGAACTTCTGTGATAGGACGTCCTTTTCAGATTTTTTTGGTTTTCTGTTTCTGGATCCAATTAATCAACATTTCCATTAGGAGGGCAGGTTTTCCTGTGTTATATTTTTTTACCTAGCTTAGTTGTGACTAGTGCCCTGTGAATACTAAAAGCAAACTCAAAAAATGTGTCTAACATCTCTTTTTCAGGAAGTGTAAGCTTGCATAATTTTAATATGGGTTTGTTTGGGTTTTTTTTCTTTAAAAGGTAACAGATTCCCCAGCAGATGTAGCAGAAAGAGCAGACAGAATTATTACCATGCTGCCTTCAAGTCCCAATGCGAAAGAAGTTTACACAGGAGCAAATGGGATTCTAAAGTAAGAATTTTTTGCAGTTTGGAGCATTCCCAGTCCTGCTTAAGGTTGTATTACATTGTTTGTCAAATGGTCGCTGTTGCTGTAACTCTTGCCGTGCCTTCAGGGGGCTTAATGTTTTCCTCTGCTTTGTCACTATCGATATTTCTAATTACATGAGTTCTCTTAATCTGTGTTTGCATTTGAATGGCTTTTAGCTAAACGCTTCATTTATTTTCAGTAGAATAATAGCTCATCTGAATTTGAGGCAATTTAGTTATTATCTACCTTCTCAGTTGCGTGTTTCTTTTACTGTAATGTGGTACAGAGAAGTATAACTAGAATATTTGCTGGCAAAAATTATTTGCTCCAATGCTTCTTTCTTTAACTTGAAATTCTATAAATTAAATGTGCTGAAGAGATGTCATTTTGTCTCAAGGTATTAAAGTGCATTAACATGGAATACCTGAAAAGGCTTTACTGGTTTCTACTCTTATTGTCTGTTCATTACACAAGAAATTATCTAAAGAGTTTGTTTAATACAAAACTGTTTTTTAACTTTTGTGGAGAGATTTCCACTGAACATAAAATCCATAGTTTGTGGACTTCAATACTCACAGGTTTTGGACTTCTCAAGTTAAAACATAAATAGTATTTAAAAGGCTTTTCTGGCTACGTGTACACTGCTCCTGGCAGGCTGACTAAGGCTACTCAATACCTCTGAGGATTATATAGGATCTTACAGCTGTCCAGTCTAATAATGTAAAGGAAGAAACATGCAGAAGACAAAAATACAGTAGATTGTCTAAAACCGATGATAGGCAATATTAAGGTGGTCTGATAGGAAAATGAAGTAGAGGAGGATTTCTGTTCTTCTTGCAACATCAGAAATAATAGTTGCTTCCTTCCCTTACTGTCCATAGTTAATTCATCACAAAGTAGGACTGAACAGATCTAAGTGTCCATAACTTAGACTCTTCAGGGAAGAAGGGTAATTGGATCAGTCCCACAATGCTGGGCAAGCAGCTGCAGAAGAATTGTATGCAGGATGGCTGTGCTTTGAAGACTTTACAGTACTTACTGATATAATACAGCCAGTTAATCTTTCGAGGGCCTAGATGTGGAAAAGTGTGGAGGAACAGGGAATGTGGAAAGCAGACCTGTGTTGCTGCAGTTTTTCAGCCACTGTATTCAAGAGAAGAAAGCTTAATTTAGCAGCAGTGGTTAATAGTCACACTAGAGTGACCTGGTCCTTGATGACTGGATTGACTTTGATCATGTTCTGAAGAAGTCAGTTTCTTTATCTACTGAAGAAAACACTGAGGCTCTGAGTGTTTGAGGGTTAACTTTCTCATCCTATTACCAAGGAGCCTGTGCAACTGCTCCTTATTCTGAACCTTAAGGGAGATGATATAGTGCTGTATCTGTCATAGTGGTTTTAATTTGCATGTGTTCAAACTAACTGCAGCAGCTCATCCCTCCTGTGAAAAAGGGCAAGTTCTGCCTAGTATGTGGCACTGTTTGAATATGAAGCTACAGTGGGTCCACGGTTGTATCTACATATTCAGAGACTATTTCCAGAAATCTAGGCAATTTGATTCAGCGAAATTCACCATACTGTCAAGAGCACACAAGGTGCAGCAGAGTTCTTCGTCTGTTATACATAGCTTCAAATTACTTACCTTTTTATGACAGAAAAATTACGCTGTTTGATTTGATGGTGGTTGCTGGTCCAGCAGGCATGAAGTCATGCAATTGAATGGAAAGAGGGATAAAAAGACAATCTTTGTTGTTATTGTTGAGGGCATTAGAAAATTTTACTTTAATTGCATTTTTTGAACACATATACAACTTCTTGTGTTCTACAGTTTGGGGTTCAATTCTTCTGCCTAAACTTACTAGCTATCAGTGGGAAAAGTTAACATTTTTCCCCCCTGCTTCACTTTAGAACTGCAGTGGGTTTCTGTGGTGTTAGTTATATATTTATGTTGAATAAATTTTAGCAATGATTAAAAGAATGCAGTCAGGCTATTCTGATAAGTACTTAAGATATTGTATATATATAGAAAGAAAATTGTATTAACATATATGAAATTTTAGGCTGTTTCAACATTTAGTTCAGTTGTTTGCAGTACATCTTAGATGATCCTTATGTGATATACTGCTCAAACTAGTTGATTCTGATGCCCTTTCCAACCAATGATGGAAAGTTGATTCTGATCAGAATCAACTGATCAGAATCAGTTGATTCTGATGCCCTTTCCAATTCTATGATTCTATGGCAAGTTTTCTTAAGGCACCTTTTTTTGTGTAATTTTTTTAATAATAGTGTTTAGGAAGCATATCCTTTCTTGTGTTCAGATTTTATCGTGTTTTGAGTCACTCAGAACTGCGGTATGCGTACTCAGCAGTGTACATACTGAGCAGATCTTGCTCAGTAAAGTTTAAAGCTTTCTGTTTATTAGTGTACCAAAAAGTGTCTTTACGTTTATCATGCTGAGGAAAGCCAGCACCATGATAATAGTTGCAGATATCTTGTACAACAAATACTTAATAATAAATCTTAATTTTAGGAAAGTGAAGAAAGGCTCATTGCTAATAGATTCCAGCACTATAGACCCTGCAGTTTCAAAAGAATTAGCCAAAGCAGTTGAAAAAATGGGAGCTGTTTTCATGGATGCCCCAGTTTCTGGAGGTAAGTCTTCATTAACGGTTTGCCTCATATTGAACATGTTGTCTCTTCATTTGCAATTTCAGCCATCAATTTGTATGCTTGCTGATAAAAGTTGCTTTTCTTGGCTACATGTACAGCATTCTTTCATTTTTTTAAAAAGAAATGCGTGTTATTGTAAAAATATTTTTAAGATCAAAGAATATGCTTTTGTGTTAGACCTGGAAAAACTGAGCTTTCATATGATGTGGTACAGTGGTCCTTTTAATCAAACTTATTTTGTAAAGTTGTATCTTTATGCAGGTATTAACATCTCTTCAGTCTCCATACATTTCTTTCTGTTAGGGAAAGACTGGTTAGTTACCGTTAAGCAGTTCTGCTGCTTTTTTCATTAATTAATAAGGAAATAATGAAGAGGGGAATGAAGGATTTCATTGTCTGGAAAAAAAGAGAGCTTTGCTCTGTTTTTATGACAGTTGAAGAATATGAGTGATACTTATATATTCTTGAAGTTGCTAATTACCGATCTCTGAGTATTTCATCTCTTGTAAGAAATAACATAGGGCAGGGAGGTCTTTTATTTTGTGGAGAGAGGAAAGCAGAAGCACAAAATTAATATGTTGAGAACAGGATCATCACTGAATTATTCTCTAAAACCTGTAGAATTAGAAGGTGAGGAAAACTCATTTCATGTGGGAAAATCTAGGGGGTATTTACAATCCGCTCTAAAACTTAATGTTAGTGGCATCATGAGAATTGCTCATTTTTCTGTCTTTAATGAGGTAATTCGGATAGTTGTACCTGCAAGAGAATAAAAATGTGAAGGGTAAGAGAGAATGTAGCCTTACAGAATTTATAAGAAGTAGGATGCACAAGCTAGAAAAAGCATAGCCTGAATTTCAACTCATGAAGATGAATGTGGGTGAGGAGCAAAAACTAACCATCTTTTTAATTTTCAACTGAAAACGAAGGCAGGATTTGGCTACACACTAGAAGCCAAAATTTTCATTCAAATTCTAATGTGAACAGAGAGTTGGAAGACTAAGGTAGGCAATATTGAAGAAGATAATGGGGAAGACAAGAGTCTTGCTTCTCAGACAAAATATTAATCCAGTTTTTATAAAGTTAGAAAACTTGTCAGCCTGGGAATAAAAACCACAGGAGAAAAGTATGTTGTGGGCTGATTATATATATCTGTCTGATCCTTTTCTGAACACAGCATGGCCTTCTACTTATCGTTTGGGCAATTCTGACATCTTCCATGTGGTTCTTTTCAATCTCTTTCCCCCCAGTATGTTGTTTACCCTAGGAAATTATTTACCTTTTAGAAATCTCTGTAATCATTTTTTAACTGTGAGGTTTTGCTTTAAGGTTGCTGTTAACTACAGAGAATGAAAGAAAAGCTTGATTCCAAACAACCCTACTTGTCTTGGGGGGTTTGTTCCGTGAGAAAATGGCAAAGTTGAGGCTGGGTTTAATATAACATACAGTGGACTGATCTGAATACAAATTGCCCTTTTGGCATTAGTAGTTTATCTGAATACAAGTTATTTGGTGTTTAGCGTCAGTTACAGAGGGAGTGATACTCTGAAGGAGGAGGAAAGAATTGAGATTTAGCTTTCTGGTACATCATACATTTGTGAATGCCAAGGAGGGCTCTGTACAAATCATGTTTGAAGTGGGCAGTTGCTAGAAATGTGGAGAAGTATGTTGGAAAGAGTTTTTATGTTATGCTTTGTTATTTCCATCTTTCAGGACCTAACACATCAAGTTTTTAGGGTGTTTTTGAATGTCCTGACTGGATTGTTGGCCTTCAGACAAAACATTAAATGGAGAAGTATGCTCAGCTCTCTAGAAATTGGCAGGCATTATTCTGTTGCTGTAGACTTGGCAGGAGTGTGAGGGAGGGCGTTTGTGGGATGCAGTGAGGAGGAAGAGAAAGCAGCATGCCTGAACTGTTGCCTTTAGATCTGTCTGTTTACTAGCTGTTATTGGCAGACAATTCCACTTGTGTTTTTAGGTATTTGGGTGTTGCCTGATGGAAGCTCATGTTCATCTGCACTGTGAACAAGTTATTTCTCAAACTAAATAATATTTTGAATATTGCTTTGGCTATAAACCTTATGGAGAAATAGTGGGATTTTAATCCTGTCTTGATAATGCAAACAAAGTATGTTAAGGTCTACTTTTAGTGCCAGATTTTAGTGGCTTGTTTGCAGCCCTTAGCCCTGAAGATTCTTTCCCCTGATCTTTTTCAGATGGCCTGTGCACCAATGTAGTAGAGGCATCTTCTTCATATGATTCGTCTACAGCATTTACTTGCAGCTTACAGTCAGGATGCATTAGTGGAAATTGATGCGCCAAGTTATTTTGTATTAACTGGCTTTGGAAAATACTTCTTATCCCTGTAGTTGCATACAGATTATGCTGCTAATGCTGTCTAGAGATAGCAATCGGTTTACCCTGGGATTAGGATCTCTTGCAGGTCCACATGAGAAAGTTGTGTCACAGTTCTCGGTGCTGCCCTGATTTGTGAGCTCTGTAAGCATATGACAAATAAGGAAACATCTTCAAAATTTGTGGGTTTAGGGTTTTTGTTATTTCGGTTGGTTGGTTCTTTTTTTAAATCTGGAGGAGTGTATCTTTTTGCAAAGGTTGGATTCTGCATGTTTGTATGTATAAAAGGCTTTTAAAGCACACTTTTTCACAGAAGTATATTTAAAACTGACTTCTGGTGGTGAAGTTACTACTGGTTGAATAAGAGATCTAAATTTAGCTTTCAAGAATCGTGTTGCGTTTGTCCTTCCACTGATTTCACTGACAGTATGATGCAGATTCCCACCTTGCAATCCAGAGCAAGCGTTACTAGTGTGTTCACTGATGTTACTGTAACATTTCTTTCTTCAATTCAGTGTCCAAATTGTGCATTGTCTAAAGTACAGTTGGTGAAATGGCTTTTTTATTCCTGATATGATACTTTCTTATTGTAAGCATTGTAATTGTAAGCATTGTTAGCGTTCAGAGACTACCTTTTTAATATTTTTTCCCTTCCACTGACTCTTGAAATTGCATCAGCTCCTCTTAGGCATAAAATACATTGTACTGCATTCTACTGAAGCTTCACAAAAAGGTGTGACAGCTTGATTTACTTTTCTGATTTTGGAGGTACAGGTAAACTGTTTTCAATTCTTTTGTAAGTGCCATTCTTTAGATCAGCTAATGAAACTTATGTAGATCTTTCCTTTCATTGTTTCCTTTAGCCGATAAAAAAATCTGACTGCTAATCGTTAGTAACAGCTGTCATACAGAGAACTGTATTCATGCTACAATGGTAATAAACAGTAGAATAAAACATTTTTTTTTGTAGGAACCATGGCTTGGTGCTGGTTAGAAAAGGTTAGAGTTTCTATTGCAGCTGTCATTTCAAACTGTTTGATCTCATAGGACTACTTCCATAAGCTCCAGCTAGCCGTTAACTGATGGAAAGAACATTAGTAGTGGCACTCACAAATTGAGATTTCAGCTCTCTGGTAATGTAAAGTAAAATGTGAGTCCTTGAAGGGCGAATTGGAGATTTATCCCCTGTATGACCAGATATGTACTTAATATGGAGCAAAGAAAAATAATGTTTATAAATACCGTGAAGATCTTTTATTTCATTTCAAAGAGCAGTATATTTCAATATTCCAGCTTTTTTGTTAAAAATAAAAGAGGGCACTTGCTCAAAACTGAGAAATGAATGTATTTTAGTGACATCATCACATTGATAGCAGATTAAACAGGCCAAACAATAATTGCTGAATGTGATTCTCTTATTTGAATGTTGAACATTTACTGCTGTGTCTTTTCGAAGGGAAGCAGAATAGAGGGTCTTGAAGAAGAGTTAAGGCTATGTATGTGCATACCAGTGCTTGCAAAGATGATTTGAAAGATGTTTTCAGACTAGAGTAAATAATAAAAAACAGTAATTAGTGGTTCAAATGTTGTATCTCTTAGCTTGTAAATTCTGTTGTAATACGGAGGCACCACTGATGTGTTTGCCAGATGTTTTGTTTGGTTTTGGCTTTTTGACCTGCTAGTTCAGTGACTGGTATATCTGTCAGGATCCTTGAAACACTGTCATGATGAAGCAGTTTTATGAATTTGGAACTAATAATTCTGACCTGTCACCCTCAATGTCAGGTGTGCTTGTCAGTGAGGAAAAGATCTAATGGCATATCAGTATTTGCTCCATTGTTATTTCTTGATTTATGCCTTATGCTTTATTTCTAAGCTTGAATGTGTGTACTCAGAATGGCCGGAATGTTCTCTGTGCTCCTGGCACTGAGCATGTAATTTTTACATCACTTCTTCTTCATCTCTTCCTCAGCCACTCCATGTCTTGCCTAATCTTTTCCTTCCTAACATGTTTCTTAATTTGTATGTGTTCATTTCTTCTGGGTATATCTGATCTGATAAGTTTTTTGCAAAGTTGGTGATGCAGGTATGATGATAGAAATTACAATGCACGACCTTAATGTTAAAGGTCATATGAAAAATGTTGAGTTTTTCTGAAATTTAAATGAGGTAGAAGTAATACAGGAAGTAACCGATAGAAAAAAAAGGAAGAATCAAGTGAAATGAGGACAAAGAAATACTTTGACATCTGAGATGCTTAAAAACTTTCTGATTCCTAATAACTTATATTTTAAACTCTATCAAGACTTAATGTTTGTCAGAATTAAACTAGTTTAATAGACCTATTTTGTTGGAGAGAAGATGGAAAGGAGTTAAGATCTTGAAAATATTACACGTTTGATGAGAATGCAAAAGGTAGCAGGAGGCAAAGAAGAATAAACAGGTTTGTTGAAAGTATCATCTTAAAATGTTCACTGAGGTGGAGACAATTATCCTACTATGACTAAAAGGGTGAAATGACTGATTTTATTAAAGTATAGTGTATTTTTTGGCTGTGCTGTTGTGTGTAGTCTGGCCAGCTAGTGACCAATGTGTAGGAAACATATCTGTCTCCATTTATTCAAAGGTGTAAAGATGAGTTATTCATGATGGCCCAGTGGGATATAACTAGGAACAATAGGCTGGAAATCATTAAGGAAAGAAAAATGCATGCTGTGTCTACCAGGAAAAACGTCCTAACAACATTCTTCATGCACAGTGGAATAATTTTCCAAAGGAGATGGTTGAAGCCAAATATCTCGACATGCTTTAAACTGTACTGGGCAAAGTGCTAGTAACTATTCTGTAGGGAAAAATCTTTAACTGGCAGAGGATGGCTGCATGATCTAATAGGTCTTCTCCATCTCTAATGTCTACAGTTCTGTTGTGTTCTCACACATGGTGTTCAAAAACGGTTAAAGGAACACTGTCCAGATGGAAGTTAAAAATCCCTGTGGCACTCTTTGAAAAGGAGTAAGGGATAACTGTGGAATTAGAGCCAACATTCCTTTTCTCAGTAAAACTGGTTCTAATATCCATGGCTGTATGCGAGCTGTTACTGCATTCCTAATAGCTGCTCTGTTTGCTTGTGGTTACTTTAATGCTAGTATCTGGCTCATTCTGTCATGTGTTCTGTGATACATGGATTAAGAAAGATCTTCACGTTTTAGCCTGTCCTAAGTCCCGAGGAATAAAATCATTAACTTCATCTTCTAAATGTTGATTGCTTCTTCTAGAGAACTTTTAAAGTTAAGGAAATGCAGGTGGTGTTTGGAAATGGTTCTGGAATGCGTGATGACTTTGAAGCTTTCTACAAAGTTTGTTTTAATTTTACGTGTTCGTAAGCTTCTTTTTCTCTCTTTTTGCTCTTTAGATGGAGCCTCGTGTTTAAAGTGTACATTTTCCATTTAGTTGAAAAATCTAGTATGACTTCTGTGCTTGGGACAGTGGGAGTGATGTGCACCAGACCTTAATAACCCCTTGACTTCTTCTGAATCCTCGTACTGTACTATGCTGAGTATGGATGGCACACGTGTCAGCAGCAAGCCCAACACCACACACACCAGAGCAGGAATTACAGGCTGGAAGGTGCAGCATAGAGTAGAACTGAAAGAACACTGTACCGGCACAGCAGCCTTCAGTGTGAGGACAGTCCCCACCAGCTCCAAGCATTGGAAGTGCCACTGGAGAAAGTGCAGTTTATTCTGAATCTTAATGCATCGAAGTTATACTTGCAATTCAGTGTTGCCTTAGACAGATTTCTTCGGTCTGTGGGTGCAACTCCTGTTGTTTAAAGAGAAAAAGAATAATCCGGAGAAACCTGACTTACTATCTTGGTTTTGGCTGAGAGAAAGTTAATATTCTTTCTAGTAGTTGCTTCAGTGCTGTGGGGTTTGGATTTAGTTTGAGAATAATATTGGTAACACACTAGTGTTTCAGTTGTTGCTAAATAGTGCTTATCCTTGTTGCTAAGTAGTGCTTATCCTGGTCAAGGACTTTCCAGTTTCCCACGCTCTGCCAGCAAGGATGTGCATAGGAAGCCAGGAGGGAGCAGAGACAGAACACTTCACCCGAACTAGCCAAAGGGATATTTCATACCATAGCACATCATGCTCAGTATATAAAATATGGGGAGTTGGCCAGGAGGGGTCAATCACTGCTCACAGACAGGTACTGGTCAGCAGGTGATAAGCAGTTGTATTGTGCATCACTTGTGATTCTTGGGTCTTATTTCTCCCTCTCTTTTTGTTGCCTCCCTTTTAATGTTATTGTTATTACTATATTTCATTCAGTAAACTGTTCTTATCTCAACTCACAGGTTTTACCCTTTGTTCCAGTTCTCCTCTGCATCCCACCAGGTGGAGGTGATGGTGTGAATGAGTAGCTGTGTTGTACTTAGCTGCTGGCTGGGGTTAAACCACAGTACTTGCTTAGGTGGATTGAGCTACTGAAGACTTAGAATTACACATTTTATTTTGTCTCTGTTCTGGTTTCAGCTAGGAAAATGCTAATTCTTCCAGTACTTCCTATCCTAGTAGACAGTGGGATAAGAACAATCCCATAAGGACAATCTCTTAACCAGCAGGGGGTATCTGCAGATCTTCGCCATGAGAAGAAACATGAACATCCTAAGTAAAAAAACAAAAACCAACCAAAACCCAAAAATCACAACATATGGGGGAAACTATTTGGCAGTCAGGGGCAACTGGCCTAGCCTTTGAAAGTGAATTGTTTGTTGATTCCCTAAATGGCTAAATCCAGGATCAGCAGGAATGAATACTGATCTTCTATAGACTCCTATCTGGATGATGCTAGTATTCTGGGTTACGTATGTTTTCTTTTTAAAGTTATGGTGATGAATCGGGCAAGGACGGGATTTAGGTGTGACAGTCCAGAGCCATTCTAGGTCACTGGTTCGTTGCAGAAAGTTCTCTTGTAGCAGAGGACATCTTTGTATTTTGACAAGTTTCTTAAGTTGTGCTAATAAAAAAGGGGAGGATGTTCTGTTGGAAGTACTCTCTCTGCAGTTTAAACAAATACCTAAAAATTATTCCATATTTATAGTGCTTAGTGTAGTATTGCCTGTGTGAAACAAGTCAATATCTTGAGCTTTTGTCCTTGGGCAGGACTGCTTGTAATTAATCCACAGAGAGCACATAGAAATATCTAGATTTCCTAATTCCTCCTCCTCCAACCAGTTTAAAAAACCTTATTGTTTATATGATTAAATAAAAGCATAAGGGAAACAGTATTGCCTTTTACAGTTGATAAGCATTTAGTATTCAGCTGTGAGCATATAATCTATGTAAACATTCACCTTTCAGTTTTAGTCCTGTTGGCTCACCACTTTGATCTTACTGAAATGCAGAGGAGAGTCACATACAGTCCTTTCATGCCAAGCACAACATAGGACCTGAAGTGAAAACAGAATTTCTTACTGCACTGTAGTTGCCCTACAACTTTAAACCTTAAAACTTAGTTATCCTTTTCATTGCTGTAGTTTTACTGGGACAAAGTGTATAGAATTTCCTAGACTTTGGCTTTAATCTGTATCTGTTCATAGGAAGAGTTAAAGGGTGGCTTGACAGGAACGCTGTAAGGCATGGAAATGTCGCGCTAATGCTGACCCTTCAGTTTCTGTTCCTGGTTCTATAAGGAGTTGTATTGTAATTATTCTGTACTGTGAAAGAATGTTAAATTTATCTGCAGTAAAATGGGAGGTGGAGAAAAAGAAGGGGAAGTGTGAAATGTTGTGTAACGCTTTATTAAAACCTGTACCTGTTTTAAATAAATCCACATAATGATTTTATAGTATCCCTTTATGTTGTTTAACTGTTAGTAAATAACAGGGATTTTAGAAGTTATTGTCAAAAATACTAATCTGACATATAATTATTATCCATTTGCTTTATTTGATATGAGTTGCTGCAAACTATAAGATTCTAGGTACTCAGTAACTACAGCACTTAACCATATGCAGTGAGAAACAACACATTTGTGCTGTCATTTTGGTTTGCATCTGTGTTTCCTTTGCTTTCTGAAATTGTATGGCGGGAATGCATGGCTTGTGGCTCTTATATATTTGCCAGTGTGGAAGTAAAGAGAAAGTCACATTGACTTTTAGCTCTGGCTAGGGACCATACTATTTGCCAGGTTTTCTTGGTTTTGCTTAGAGTTTATCAGAAATCAATCTAAAAGTGACTTGTAGATCTGGACATATGTATGACTATACATAGTTAGCTCTTCAAACTCAGTTGATTTTTGATGTTGAACATTTCTCTGATTAAACTATTTCCTGGAATTGCTACAATTGCCAGAAGGATAAAAGCAGTACTTGGGAGCAGTTAAGTTTTTTTGTCTTGAATAAGGCATTTTATATTGAGTATGATGGAAAATAGAGATTTCTTCTCTCTTTTAAAAGTCGGAGGACAATTGGGAAAAGGAATTTTCAGTAGTGTAATCAGCATGTGGTACGTTGTAATAGAGCTCTTGTCAGAGTGTAACTTCCTATTTCTGCAGATACTTATCTTAGAATTTTTATTAGTGGGGAGTTGGGGGTGATGCTGGGGCAGTGGGAAGGTTTCATAGCAGAAGTGCTAAATGAGAAGCTGATGGGAATTTGGCAAGCAGGAGAGTTTCCTGAGATGGAGCATCCTCTTAGCAGCCTTGGGCTGAACCCTGGCTGCTTCTTAGGGCTCCCACCCTGTCCAAGATGAACGTTCCTGCAGAGAGTACTAATAGCATCCCTTATGGCCTCAGAGTATTATGCTCAGGCGTGGGGCTTGACTGCTGTGAAACCATGCAGTAAATGCCTCCCACTGCCAAAACAAAAATGCCTGATCACCTAAATGCAAAATTCCTGTCCTAGGAGAAACTGGACTATAGGAAGGTATTTCTATTCATGGTGCAGTGACTGCACACCTAATAAAGAAGGTGATTAATCTGTTACTGTTCGGTCACTGGCACTTTTCCCCCACTGTATTAACATGCTTAGCAATCTTAACGCTAAATAGGTGCACATAGTCGTATTTAGTATGTTGTTTTCCTTAGCAGACAATTACACCAACTTTGAATGGAGCATTTTTTGGTAACTGGGTTAAAGGATTCTTGGAAGATTGAAACAGTAGGCAGCAAAGCTTGTTAAGGAGTTTTTATTTTACAAGCCCTCAAGAATTCAGGATATGGCTTGCTTACTACTTAAAAAAGTCCAAATGTCCCTTAAAGACTCCATTTTAGAGCCAGCATCAAATCTATGCTGTACTTGTCTAAAAATCCAAACATGCACTCTTGGCCGTTACTGTTTACTGAATCAGAACCCTACTGTTTCCACTTGCACTGTATCTAATTTATCCTAAGTGACCACAAAAACTAAAATTATTTATATGTTGGCACCTAACAGCTCCACCATAGTTAAGGGTCTGTTGGCATTTCCATTATAAACCTTCCCTTTGAGAGGTTTATAACTTGGCGGTTTTACTTTTGCTTCAGGCTCAAATGTGCCATTTTCCTCCAATTCTTCTACAGAATTTCATTTCAACCAGTTTGGCCATTATTTATTTTAGAGTGTGTATGTTGGGAAGAGGAAGGGAACACACTATTTAATTTTGGTTTCAGAAGCTTTTTGGTCAGACTATATAATGAAAGAAAAATGGTGCTTTTTATTTTATTTCGTAGGTACTTAACCCTTTTTTGCGTGTGTCCACATTATTAAAACCATGCTTTTTCAGGTTGCTCCCAATGTTCCTGTGCCACACTTCAACTCTCACCTGCTCGCCCATCTTGCCTGCCCCTACCCGATGACATGCTTTGAGGAAGCAATCCCTTGGCTTCTGACAGTGAAAGGTTTTGGGGGGCGTGGATGCAGTAGCATGCAGTGGATGTCCTGTTGAGAGGCCTCAAGCCAACCAGTCCACCTGAGAAAACAGATGGAGCTTAACTGGAAAAAGACAGGCCAAATGCAGTTGTCAGTCAAATGTAACCCTGTGTGTTTAAGAGTGGTGTTTCCTGTGGCTCTGCCATTTCATGCGGGATGTGTGTAAAGTGCTGCTTGGGTGCAGTAATCCTCTGAGTCTAAAAGTGGAGTGAGTTGCCAGTTTTCCTTGCTCCTGAATGCTGAACCACAGAGGAATTTCAACACTTTTTAAAGTAATAAATTCTTGCCACAGTACTATACTGTGATGATAATTAAGTTCTTGCCGCATAAATAATACCTATCTGTAATGTTTCAGTACTAACCATAATAACACAGTACCAATGTCCTTTCACATTGTGGTTTAAGAATACAAAGAAGGGAAATTGTGTGCGGAGAGGTAGAAGCTTTTATTAGACCAAATGATACAGCTGAAAATAGAAGACAAGTTTCTGAGTCAGTTCCTTCATCACAGAGTGCAATAAGCTGGAAAGTACAATAATGCTGTTGGGGTTTTTTCCCTTTCGATATTGAATTACAAGAAGAAGCTACTTGTTGGAAAACAAAGTAGGGAGAGGATATGTGGTTTGGCAGCTTCTTGTATACTCATCAGTGTGGGGTCTTCTTTTTTCAGGTAGTTCATTCAGGCAGGTTACTCATTGGACAAATAAGTAATGAAACTGCTTTGTTGTATTTTGTCTTCTGTTTTATTAACAAGAGAGAGAAGGGAAGCACTAGTGTAATTAATTATGGCAGCAGATACCATAGCTCATTGAACCATAGGGCATTAGATCCCATTGAAGTATTTGAGTCTTTTCCATCTTGGCTTTTTTCCCCTCCAATTCCAGATGTTAATGAGTTCATAGGTCAAACATTCCAAATCTTGCATATTTTAAATTTTGTTAGTTTATTTTTCGTTTGCTGGTATTAACATTTTAAAACACTGAAGGCTGAAACTTCAGTATATATTCAAACCCACTATTTTCACCTTTTGACTCTAGAAACAGAAGCTTACAGAAACAGCAAATGTCAAAAGATGCATGATTAGTTCACCACTATCAAAACTTCAATTTTAAGTACATTTTCACTGGTGTCCATTTATTGCTAAGGATCAAGAAATTTAAACTATATGCAGTCATGGGAAAGAAAATCATTAGAAGTACTTTAACAGAGCACATCTGTAAAGCTCCAATTCCAGTACTTAAGCATCTGGTGAAGTCCATCCATTACAGTGGGAATTTAGTGCAAACTAAAGAGGTATGTCCTCAGTGTCTGTTCAGTGTCTGCGGGGTAATCTGTCTGTCTTACACTTGTGAGATACTGTCTTTGAAATTCAAGGATTTCAAAGCACTAAGTAGAGCTGACATCCTGGGCATGATTTGCGTGGAGTTTTCATGCAGCTATAAGCTAATAATTTTAATTATTTGGAAATATCCTTCATCATGAGCTAAACATAGAGGATTTATTATTTGGTGTCAACTAAGTTCAAGCATTTATTGTTTGCTATTTTCAGAATCTAACCTCACTAATACATTATTTAAACCCTGTTAAATGAAAATGTAGCACAAAGACTTGTACTCCTTTCTGCCTTTCTTGGAAATGGAATAGTACTGGGTTAAAATATTTTGTGGTTATTTTCAAAGCAACATTTCCTGCAAATACAACCTTGAAGTAGAACTACGTATTTAGGCTTCCCAAGTTGTTACGTTTAGTTACTACTCTATTTCTGTATCTTCAGCACAACAAACACTGACTCACTTTAAATGCTGTCTGTCTCTTCCTAACTCTAATTGAAGCAGAGATAATGTCCATCCACTGTAGTAGGTGTATTGCTGTTTCTCATGAGGTAGCAGCTGGGTATGAGCATTCCTTAATCTCTATCACTTTATACCAACTTTGAGTATCCTCTACGCTGCCTGATGAAATAAAACACATTTTCTAAATTCCAGTTGTTGCCCTGGATTTCCAGTGACAAAATATGTGGGGAAAAAGAACTGGAGAAGGTTTGTTAGCTGAAATGTACTTGTCTGTAAGTACCTGGTATAGACTGCAGTTGCAAAGGAGTGTTTCTTTTATTGGTGCATGGCTTTAGTGTAGAGTTATAACTGTTCCTAATGCTCATGCAGGTTGCTAAAACCACTGAAGTTTGTTTGCAGCTCTGCCAAGTGTTATTAGAATATATACAAACAGCTCTTGCTAGGACAGTACCTACCTGCTCTTGGTAACCTGCATGTGTTGCTTCAGCTGGATTTGAACTTCCCATGCTGAGGATGTGTTTTTGAAGGGCAACATGATTTGGATAACTTGAACTCTAGAGATACTTCATGCAGACAGTCATTACTTTGCCTCCCTCATCAGGCAGTTCTGATGAAAGCCAACAGATTTAGTTGTCACTGTGAATAAGTACTCACTATGGTGAGATAGAACTCCATAGTTTTTATGTATTTAGATAAGGCCCTGTTTATAAGTGTTGCACATAGGCTATCAACATTTTTCTTTTCCTTAAAAAAGAAACAAAAGCAAACAAACTAAAAATGGCCACAAAGATGTAAACATGCTCGCAAAAAACCCCAGTCCCTGATTTTTTTTTTGTGTATTTTCTTTTGTTTGTGGAAATTTCTGTAATTTTTCCCCTGTATTTAGAAATTGTCAATATTCACTCACACTTACCTGTGGTTTAGTATATATGTTCACTATAAAAGGGTATTCAGAAGTGCACAAGGTACGTACTACACGTAGGTGCTCCTGTTAACTCAAATGTGAGATTACTTCCTGTGGCTTAAATCTAAATTTACAGGAAAGACATAGGATAAATCCGATGTATTTAACTGATGATAGTGGAAATGGTATCAACAAATACAAATAACTGCTGCCCCTTCTAAAATATGAGACTATAAGAAAGTGACCTATGTCACATTAAAATACAGTAAAATCATATAACTTTACATGTATTAGTGTTTCAGTTATTAACAGTTAATATTTGAATGTTTCATTTTCTCCTTCTTCTCTATGTTGACTCCATGTATAACTCAGTAGGCAGCAATTTCTTATTATGAGTTTATTAATGAGTAGAGATGTTGCACAGTTAGCTTGATGGACTTTTCTTCCTGCTTTCTCTAGTACTGTTGTGTATCTTAGACCTCTTATTCATGTAAAAAAGTCAATAAGGATTTAATTGCTGTTCTCAATGCTAAGCCACGTATTTGGCATACAACTGTCATAAGGGTTTCTTTTCTATGCCTTAGAATGACCTGAAATTGACCTAAAATGACTAGTTTCTGCAGGGATTGGAATGGCTCAGGCTCAGAAAGGTTCTTGTCTGTCACTTGGTGACTGGTTCATGTGTGTGTGTTTTAAGTGACATCATGGTGTCTGTACTGTCAGCTCCTAACAAAGACAGATAAGTAGGTCCACATATTTTAATGCAATCAGAGTTAAAATTGTGGAATCATAGAATAGTTAGGGTTAGAAAGGACCCTAGTTCATCTAGTTCCAACCCCCCTGCCATGGGCAGGATACCTCACACTAAACCATGCCACCCAAGGCTCTGTCCAGCCTAACCTTGAACACCGTCAGGGATGGAGCATTCACAGCTTCCCTGGGCAACACATCCTAGTGCCTCACCACCCTTACTGTAAAGAGCTTCTTCCTTATATCCAACCTAAACTTTCGCTGTTTAAGTTTGAACCCGTTACCCCTTGTCCTATCACTACAGCCCCAACTTCCTCAGCTTCCATATACTCAGTGGAGCAGCAGAGATACCTATAGACACCATGGTTTTCTTTTTAAATAATATATGCTGGAATTATAGTAGGTTTAAGATATCTGTCTGTTTCACTGCAAATCCATCTAAAATACTTATCATAATTCATGTTCCTTCATTCTTTCCACATTTAGGGGTGTTACCTGGGTTTGGACTAGCCAGCTGTCTCAAACACTATCTGCATTTTTAAAGGAATAAGAAGTCTTGGCAGACACTGGAACAATTAATTGGCTTTTTCAGCCAAGTCAGGTTAGGAAAGTATTTTGTGGGGAGAGGGCTGTGTGGGAGGGGAATACAATCTCCTGGTTTCAAGTTTGAGTTCTGTTAACCCTTTAGTAAGGTAGTCAGACTTTGCTATGCACAATTCTCCATCTCTAACATTAGTGAAACTTATTGAAGTGAGAAGATTCTAAGCTATTAACATACAGGAAAACCATGTTTTATTAGGGGGAGATACCTGGGATGAGGTGACAAGTGTTGAGTTTAAATCATGGTGGGTTTAAAAATCTCTGAGGTTAAATAAGCATTAGAATCTGTATTAAAGAACTCTAATCTCCTCCTAGTATATACTTTTAGAACAGAAGGAGGAAGGTGACATCTAAACACAGGATGATGCTATATTCCCATTGAGTTAAATGAAATATTTCCATGCTGGACTTGCTCATCACATTCAGCACCTTGGCTTAACCGTGGATACTTAGTTAATATTTAATTTCCAGCTCCATAGCTTTGCTTATTTTCATTCTAAACCAGAACAAGTGCTAAACACCAAATTTTAATTAAATGTATGTCCTTGCATTCCTGAAATGTTTAGTTTGAAGGCTTGGAATTGTTACTCAGTCTGCTTTTTCACAATTCTGTGTACATTTTAGTGCCAGTGAATCAATTTATGGCAAAGAATTTTCAATTAAGTTGCCTTTAACAGTTGGCAGCCCTTGTTCCAAAGGCTGTTGGTTGGTTGGTTTGTTTGTTTGTTTGTTTCAATTGTCCTTTACAGAGTAAACTGCTAGCAGTTTAGACTGGAAACTGTAAAGTTAAACTTTTTGGAATCGTTACTGCCCCAAGTGGGAATATAAACCATATTGAAGAAAATTTATTTAGCCTATTAAAAAGTCAGCCTAAAACTGCATTTAATTAGTTTACACTATTACATCACTTCTAGTGGGGAGTAGAACTTAAGCAGAGTAAAAGGAGTTCTATCAGGTGAGCTGACTGTGGCCCATATGGGGCTTTAAGATAATGATGAGTTTAAATTTCCTCTTAGAGCTAAGTGAGAATAAAACTGGAGGCAATAAATACTCTTGGCCAAAGCCATTAAATGAAAAAGCTGGGAATTCTCCAGCTCTTGACTTAAATTGTTTGTTTATCAGCTGGCGCCTAGTCTGGAGTCAAGAGCTGGAGATTTCTATCTGTGACAGAACTTTGAAACTCTTGCAGGACACTTTCATTTTAACTTAAGGTAACTTGAGTTTATAGCTTTGGCTTTAAAGATTACTAATGATTTACTCATTTCCTTACCATTTAACCAGAGAGGACTTTTTCCCAGGAAGGGATCTGTGTTTATTTAGGGCCTTTGTCTGCGGAGGGATTAAAAGGCAGCCCACCAGCATTGTGAACTTGATGGTAATAAAAGGTCACCAACACACACCATAAAAACGTTCTTACTATGGAATTAATTATACAGTGTAATTTTACAAAGCATTTCAGTAACCTTCCTTTTAAACTTCTGCTGTATTTGATTTTTCTTCAAATGGGGGAAATTCAACTTTGGCATCAATTGTGTGAATTAGACTTTGTGTGTATACGTACAACTGTTTACAGTATAATATACTCATCGGCAAGTTCAACTCACAATTGAAAACAATCGTAAAATTCCAGCTGAAGTTAGACCTAGACATGTGAACTTAAAGACTTAAAATACTGCACACTGGGAGTAACAGAATGAAAAAAGGACTTGTTAGCTAAGAAATGCAAATGGTTAACTTAAACATTGTTGCCGTGTTTGGTATTTTTATAGAATATTGCATATTTTCCAAGCCATTAAACACTGCTCAAACAAAATCCTCTTATTTTTTCTAAGCCACCAGGTGGCATTGCAGCCCAGCCTGCTCAAAATAGCCAATTGATAATTTACAAGACTTAGTGCAGAAGACATTTCTCCCCTCCACCCCGTTCATTTTCTTTTAGGGTTTAGCTTAGAATATCTGATAATGATGTTCAATATTCCTTAAAACCAGAGTGATTTCATTCTAGGTTTTGTTCACAAAGGTAAAAAGTGTTAAAATTGTCATAGCAGGGCATTGGCAAAATTTTTTGCTTCAGTAAGATGATAGCAACAGAATTATGTTCCTGTTTAATTTAGTGAATGAGCTTAGATTCATTGGCAGTGAAGTTCACAAAAATGTCTTAAAAGCTGTGGAGTGGACAGGCGTAAAAGAATACGTAGAATAGGCCATGTGATTTTCTGTATTAAGTGCAACGGTATCCTGCTATGTTCAGAATAAAGATGAAAAAGTATAATTATGAAGTTGTGGGGTTTTCTCTTTTGCCTTAGAAGGATATATTTCCTCTATTTTTAAGTAGCATTTTATTATACCTCCATACTCTTTTATAAATGGGCAAAAGAGATTACATACCCATGAAAAACAACTTAGAAATTCACTTTTCACCAATTAACTGAGATACTAAATAGCTCGTAATGTGTCATGTTTGACAAATCTAATACAATCACATAATCAAAAACATGGTAAATCTGTAGTTTGACTAAGGAGGATTCTTTTGACCCAGTTTTGCATTTTTTGAATGTGTACTCTTATTCTTTCTCCTGAAACAGATGAATTTAAAGTATTACTGCAGTAATTTAGCTGCAGTTTTACTAAATGCCACTCCTCTTGTGTTGTTGCTCTTTTTCTTAGGCGATTAAATGAGCATAACCCATTTTTAGAAATGTATATGTTTTCAAAGTAAATGTCTCTGACCTCCCACCTTGTTGAAGTCCAAACATACATGTTCTGCTGTAGTCTGAGTATCTGAGGTGCAGCCTAACTGAACACCATAAATTCAGATGCTAGGAGAATAAGAAAAACCCCATGTGATATTTTAGGTAATGCTTCCAGCAAATCGTACTTCAACATTGATTTCTTCACTAGGGAAAGTAGTACCTAAGATTAGGTAATTGAGGCTTTTGACCCTGGATATTAAACTTTTAAACTTGATACAACAGTCTGCCTCTAAGCTTTGTTGTATGCTGATATTGCTACTTACTTAACATCAAAAAGCTGTGGTAGTTTGCCTTTATAGATTGCGCCTGTGTTCTGGAATTGCCTCCTGCTGTCCTTGAACTGTTTCTTAGTTTAACGTGTTAGATTTTCTCATCAAAGCTTTTAAGTACTACGTTTAGTTAACACTTGTTCTATCAAATCTGATACAGTAGACTGGTTTGGAGTAAAACTGTTCTTTTCATTAACAAACACGATAGCCTCTTTCCCAGCACATCATGGGGTTTTTGTGTAATGATATGCACATGCAGATTTTACATTGCATGTAATCTTTATGTTTGCCCAGTTTGCAGTCATTGCTCTAGGACTAGAGTAAATGACTGTTCTTTGCCAAGATTCCCAAAGTAAACGGGCCTCATTAAAAATAATGGTTGCTGAGGAAAGAATCTCTGTAAGTTGAAGTGGTTTGCTTACAGACCTGTTTAACCATAACGCAATTTTGATTCTCTGTCTGCTGGTTCAGTTCAGTGTGACACTGCTGCTGCTGAGAGCTGGTAGGTGGTTCATGGCACAGAGGTGAAAACCAAGAATGTCTGGATAAAGGAAAAAAAAATAGATTTAAGATCTGAAGCATTGTTTGAGCTAGATAGATAAAAACTGGGTAGTGGGGAAAGAATGGAGAAGAACAGAGTAATAAAATGTCTTCTAATGACTTCAGAAAACAGAATTATCTTTGACTTTCCATTTGACATAATATGTGTCCATGTACATATGGTGTCAAAACCATGGCAGTGCTGTGGATTGCTCTGCCAATTTTTGAAGTAGTTTGAGAAACGTTTTTTTTAAATAAAAAAAATCAATAAAAGCATATAATGGGAATGTTTAATTACTGTAATGAGTTACAGCTAAAGTCATTCTAGAGTGGGTGGATTTTATAGTATTTGTGTACTTACTGCTTTAAAATTTACAGGAGTTATTTCCTACATAGACACTTCTTTTTTTTTCATCCTTCTGTTTGTAAATGTTTTGGCTTGCATCAGTGAAAATGGAAAAGCTTAAATATGCAGCCTGTGATCTTTAGAAAATTTGAAAAATGGTGGGCTACTGTCTTGTCAAAAGTTGGCATTTTCTGAGATGCATCTACATGTGCACAAAGGATGCGGCTTCGCATATGATTTTTTGCAGTTGATGTTCCTAATAAGATTTTGGTTTAACCCTATGTGAAATTTCAAAAGGTAAAGAAAGCCCTTTTCTTAAGGGGGGGGGGGGGGGGGGGGG
>JANRGW010001784.1:0-27460 GCA_024733675.1 Psilopsiagon aymara | reverse complement strand
TGTTCAAGGCCAGGTTGGACAGAGCCTTGGGTGGCATGGTTTAGTGTGAGGTGTCCCTGCCCATGGCAGGGGGGTTGAAACTGAATGATCTTAAGGTCCTTTGCAATCCTAACTATGGTATGATTCTATGATTCGATTCACAACCCAGAACAGTGTAAGCTAGTGAACTGGATTTCTGCAGAAAACTAAACTGGAACATATACTTTTGACACAGTCCATACCACAACAGAGTTAGTCCAAAGTAAAATACTGAAACCATTTACATGTATTAATCATAGAATCATAAAATGGTTTGGGTTGTAAGGGAGCTTAAAGATTACCCATTCCCCTGCCATGGACAGGGACACTTTTCACTAGATCAGGTTGCTCAAAGCCTCATCATTGGGCTTAGTATGAATTGCCGCCCTACAGATCCACTCCTACTGGCTGGCACTACTTGCTGAAGTAGACAGAAGTCTTAGACTGCCCATCTCTTCATATACTTATAACAAAATTAATTGATATAAAAACAGTCCTTCAAAACTCAGTACTAAATTGATAAGTCCTTCTGATATTGCTTTTGTCAAGCATTTGTTGAGCATGCCAGATTTAAAGAGCAAATTTTATAAAAGCATTTCTTAACAACACTAATTAACTATCGCCCGGACTCTCAATAGATCTAGATAGTGTTTGAGGTTACATAATTTAGAACCAGACTAAGATGTGCAACTCTAACTAAAAGCTCAGCAACAGCCAGGAAACTAGGACTGAACCAAAAGACAAAAAAAATCTCAAAAGATGTGATCATGGACCTCTCCCACTTTCCAAATACAGTAACATCATAGTTGTGTATGCTAAGAATTTTGCCTTAAGATTCTAATATTGCAATCAGTTCTATAAAGGAAAGTGTCCTCAAGATAGCTTTTCACAGTCTTAAAAAGCAAAGAAACTGGAAAATACACGAACAGAGCTTGTGACCTTAACAAAAGAAGAACGTAAGTTTAGAAAATGTAAGAGCACACAAACCAAAGAACTATGGCTGTACCATGTTAAAGCTGTGTCATTCACAAATTCACTCTGACCTAAGCAGGGGCTGTTACCACTTTAAGACAGGAAACTTCAAAGTAGGAAGAAAGGAAGGCAAATGGAACAAGATACAAGAACACACCAGGGAAAACTCTAGTAATCATCAAGGGCTGACTACAGCTGTTTATTATTAATCTAAGTGACAGCAAAAATTATTCCTAACATCTAGTTTAGCTAGAAAATATGGAGATGCACATATGCATACATAGTCAAGTGAAATTAGTATGCACCAATTAAATAGAAACTGAATTACTTGCAACTGTAGTCTTAATGCATCAAGTGCATAAGTATGTCATCACTCAGATTTAAATACTTGAATACTGACAGTTTTCTCGTTTCTCTACAGAAAGCAGAACATTCATGTCCAAAAAAGCCTTTTAAAGTATTAAGACACACATTAGAGAATTATATCAATATAGAAACAGTCTGCAAAGTAATATTTATTATTACCATTTATTAATAACAAAAGTCATCAATAAGCCCGTATTTTATTTTTATATGTACCTGAATACAACAGAACTGATGTTATTGTGTATGCCAAGACAATAAGGAACAGCTATTTTTAATAGCAAATTCCAGCAACAACAAAAATACCTGGAGAAAAGTACAGTCCCATACTGTAACAAACAAATGGCAAAGCGATACAAAAGAACATTTATCTCTAGCTTACTAGACTTGACAGCAAAAAACCCTGCTACCCAAAGTGGGTTGTAGTCACACTAAGGTGCAAGTGATGCATCACAGCTGCTACCAATCTAGAGAAATCTTTAGTTAGGAAGTCTGAAGGTCAAAAAGAACCCCAAGCATCACACTGATTTTTCTGTCATTATCTGACATAAGATTTCTTCTCTGGACAAATCATTAATGCATTTCAACATCACAGTTCCTCCCATCTCACTGCAAAAAAATATTATCTAATTCTTAGTACACAATGAGAAAATGATGAGCATTCATCCATGTTTTTAAGATGAAAAATATTTGAGAATATTCTAGTTATAAATTTACCTAATTTTCCTTTTATTCAAATCGTTAAAGACATACTAAGACACATTATCAAAGCTACAATAATGGTTTAATGGCTCTAATTTCCATCTCTTACTTATTTTAAAAGGCACTACACTAGAAATGCACTGGTAGGTCACATCTGCAAGCACCAATTTGTATGTTAATTTTAAAAACTGTTCCTTGAACATGTGCATTGCCTACCACAACATAATAATAAGAGACACACAGATCATGCTTACTTTTATTGAAGCAACAACAGCAAATTTGTACCTACATCTACCACTTATTTTTGATCCACCTACTCTAAATCCTTCACAAATATTTTAAGAGCAAATTCAGAGTGCTTCACCTTAAGGATTCCACTCTGAGGAGTTAATGTCAAGAAGCCAGATAACAAATATTGAATATCCATATCCTTCATGAATTCAACACCAACTCTTTCTGAACTTGAAGGCTTGAACTTTATTGAGATCTAATATGACAAAACAGAAAACAAACAAAAAAAAAAAAGGATGGATAGAGCTCAAAATTACTTTAGGGGAAGCTAAGCAGCTCTTCAGTCAATACAGTCTATTGATTCTAAAGAGCTATCCAATGTGCCCTAAAGAGGACACAGACATTTCATCAGCTGAATTGTTTTCATGGTTTTACTGACTGTAACTGTCTCTTGTAGATTGTAACAGGAACCTAGACATGCAAGTCACACGAAGATCTTAAGTTTACATGCCTTTGGAGCTGGATCCCAATCCTAAAGTCCAGTTACTCATCAACCTTCTAAATAAAACAAAAAGAAAATGCAAAGCATTGGCCTATGTCTTAATCTTAGCATCTTACTCATAACTAAAGATACCTCCACCTACTCAGATTCCAGAGCCTGATAGCATGCTACCCTCCACCCCAAAGACATACTTGCATGTTCTTTCAGGACTAATTCTTTTCTACTGAAGCACAACTAATCAGAGAAACAGAAGCTGACAAAGAAGAGCAAATGCCAAATGCTAAATTTCAATACAAAGCATGGGGTGTCCACGTCAGGTTTTCTTTCTTAATTTATTTATTTACATAAAGAAGAACGAGAGCGTAGTAAGAACAGATTTATATTAATAAGTTGGAGTTTTCTTTAACAAAACAAATAACTGTGCTCAGTTTCTTGCCCTGGCTTTGAATATTTATATTTTTGTTTCCTATCTGCCAGGGAGTCTGGTCTGTCTTTAAGCTACAGCAATCATCACTAAGATATTGTGTAAAGTGTAAAGGAAATTACAATTATTACAATTTTCCTCCTCCGGTTGTCTTTACAAAAACAAATAGTGCATCATGTTGGAATCCAGCCCTGCTGAGAATACTTAATGAATTAATTCCTGTGGCAAAACACACGGGTCACGAGAATTAGAGACAAGCTGTGTGCTGACATTCAGGATCATAGTCTTCAATCTGATATCTAAATTTCTTTGAACTTTAAACATCTATATTCTTTTAATCTGTTCTTAGCATGTAGTGATGTTATATTTTTTTGTTAGCCATGCAATTGTAGTCCCAACTAAGTCAACTGCAAGAACTGGTAGCACACTCTGTTTTCTGCTTTTTCTGCTTGATTTGTCTCAGTTGCTATGGCATGCTTTTTTCAGAGAGAATATATAACTATAGCAACAACAATACAAAGTTTCATTACCTTTCATTGTTCAATATCTGCACTCTGAGTCTGATCAGTTCTTAATGATGCCTCAGAATACTTCAACTCTACAGTGGCCTAAAGACAACCTTCTTCTTGCACTTTAAAGATAAAAAGCTCAGCTATTAAACTGTAACCTTCCCTATGTTACCAAGAACTTTCTTTTTCCCTTGTTTTTCCAAAGCACAGACTTTTCCACATGGCAATATGGTGCCCACATTATTAATAACTCAAAATAAAGGAAGAGAACAATCAAACCCTTAAAACTATTTGACATTACAGTTGAGCAGAAAAATCAATACCTGCAAATTTGTCAAGTCACTCTCACAAAAATCAAATTCATTTATGCATGTTAGTAAAAATTATGTCCTTTTATCACTATTGTATAAATACTCAAAATTGAATGAAAGAGATTTATACTAACATATTAAAAATAATCTCAGGAAAATGTCACAAAATATCATTCACATGCTATCATTCCTTGCAGGGCAGTACCATAAAGAAGCCAGATAACCTATGAGTTCAAACATGCTATATTTCTTTCTGAACATTGCTAACTGTTTTGATTTAGAGCATCCTACCCACAGGCTGCTTTTTCTTGCACTAGTCTGGAGCTGGACTAGAAATAAAGTTGCTGTACTCAAACTTCCTAAAGCTGTACTATTCCTTTTTGTAGATAATTGCCCCATCCAGCATGTACAATTGCAATTAAGTTTACCCATGACACTTAAACAAATATTTCTGTTCAAACAGCTGAATGTATGAAACAGGCAATAATAAAAAAAAAAAAAGAAAAAAAAGTTGTAGAAAAAGATATACAACCAATTTAAAAAAAATTGATCAGATAATGTTGCTTCTAGTCCTTCAGTGATCTTTTAAAGCTGCTATTTCAATTGCATAAACCTGAGATTACAAAAAATGAAACAACATATATAGAGGATACAGAAGATACATATGCAGGTCCACCTGATAAGAAGCTAAGTTAGTCTGAAGAAACATAATAGAAGTTTTATCGTTAAAACCTCAATTCTGCTATTATTACTCACCTGTGAGCTTGTACTTAACCTTATGCATAAAAATGGTCTCACTAAAAGAAGCAGGATTACCCACCTGAGAGAATCTTGGTACAAAAATAGTGCTTGGCAAACTGAAACTTGAGGTAAAAAGCAACAAAGTTCAAAGAAAACAAAACCCAAATTTGATTTGAAGAAATAGATTTTAAGTCATGTGTATTCACATACTGCTATTCTTAAGTCAATTTCCTGTTTCAGGAAACAGACTAACATGTATAGCTCCTTAAGTTTATCTTTGCTATTAGCAAGTTTCATCTATTTTTTTCATTGCATTTTTCTACTGGACCACAAGACAATGACTTAGGAAACAAATGGACAACTGAGACTGTTAGGTTGAGACAGACCTTAAGGTGTTGCCACATACAGCTTTTGATCTGCACTTTCATCAGAAATGAGCAAAAGAATGTGTATCCAGGCTCTGCAACTCTATTACTGACAGCAGGCTTTGGTATCATTGAAGGGTGTGAACAGCAGTAGGTGGGGAGCACAGACACTTGTCTCCTCTCATACATCATCTTTCTGAAGGAGACTTTTCATTTCATGTGTGCATCTGCCAGGGCAGGGAACCATCCCACCTATTTGCATTGAATAAAAATTCCTCATAGCTTACTGTTGTGCACCAAGACCAGCTAACTTTGGTTTAACTCTGTGATAACCTGGTTATATCACTTCCAGGTCTAACCCAGAAAGACCATATAAATCTCCAGCTTGGACACCTCTGCATTGCAGAATTCATTCTCTGATATAGATATACATTGCATCTGATTTGCTTTCGTGAAAACTCTTTTGGTTTCAGCTTTTTCAACATGCTGAAAGATATCCGTTTGTTTCTTGGGAGAGTTTTTTGTTGTGGTTTTATTGTTGTGGGGGTGAGTGCATGTATGTTTGGTTTGCAGATAGTTCTAAACCACCTTCACAGAGGTTATCTTCTCAGTCCCCCCATACCCTAGAAGACAGTTTGGATTCATGGCAACACACTTCTTCAAGCTTTGTCAGTAATGGGATGAGGAAGTTCACATATAGTAAAGCAGCTGCAAACATACACTGGAGTCAGGAATCAATAACTAAAGGACAGATCAGAGCAAGCATGTGACAAACAGCTCTAGAATTTGTGCTTCCATGTGAACATGAAATCCAATCCATTTGCTTTCATACCACCACTACTGTCATAACCTTGTTTTCAGCAATCCATAACACCCAAATTGTTTTCTGTCAGTGTTTGAAGCTCTCTCCTAAATCCATCACTTGCTGTGGCACTTACTGGAGTAAACACAAAATATGTGCCCTGATGCACAATGAAGTCGCAGTAATGACAGGAAACTGCAATTTAGGAACTAATGTCCAAAGTGCAGGCCAGAACAAAGTGTCAGTATTTAGCAGCTAACACTGTAGCAATAGTTGCATATATATGATCCCATTAACAATAAAAATCAATCTACTCTATATAATCTTCAAAGCACTGGTTAGCAAACTTGGCCAACTACAAAGCACAAATATAACTTTGTCAAATTCAGCCCAAATTCCACACAGTTCCCCTAATTCATACTGCCATAAGATGTCAAGTCATGGCTTTGTACACATTTTGAGTAACAGCTTTCACCATATTAACAGGCTGAAAGAAGAAGCTTATATTTCTTTTCATGTACTTGTGAGCTGTCTTACCTAAAGAGGGTTTTTTTGTTCTGTTAAAGTCTGGTCTTTCATTTCTCTAGTGACCAGTCCTAAATCAGATGTTTGCTGCTTCCAAAACATGTTCCTTCTATTGTGAAGAGAGCAGAGAAGAATACAGTGGCCAACCAGCAGCAAATTAGGAATGGGAGCCTTCTGACTAGAAGGTGATCTCCCATTGCATTGAGTTTACCTGGACAGGTTTTGGTAGCAGGAGGGCTACAGGGTGGATTCTGTGAGAAGCTGCCAGAAGCTTCCCACATGTCCAACAGTCAGTGCAGCCAGCTCCAAAATGGACTAAGTGATGGTGGTAGTGCCTCTGGGATAACACTTAAGAACAGGGGTGTGTGAAATCTGCCCAGCAGCAGTAGGAAGAGAGGAGGTAGAATATATGAGAGAAGAGGAAGAGTGTGAGGAGTCTTCTACTAAGGCAAAAGCAGCAGCAGAGACAGCATGTGATGAACTGACCACAACTCTCATTTCCCATTGCCTTGTGCTACTCAGGGGAGGAGGTAGAGAAAACTGGGAGTAAAGCTTGGGAAGAAGGGGAGGGAAGGTGCTTTTAAGATTTTTGTTTTTATTTCTCATTATTCTACTCTGATTTGATTGGTAATAAATTAATTTCTCACAAATCAAGTCTGTTTTGCCGGTGGCAGTAATTCCTGAGTGATCTCTCCCTGCCCTTATCTCAACATATGAGCCTTTTCTTACATTTGCTCTTCCCTGTCCAGCTGAGGAGGGGAATACGGCTTTTGGTGGCCAGCCAGGGTCAATTCACCACACCCATCACAACTGCACAAGCATTTAATGGCGCAATCTTCCTGGCATATTCTTCAAACAGAATTTAAGAGGGTCATGCATTAACTCTGCTCTTCTCCTGTGTTCATATTTATTAAGTTCATAGTGGTTCTCCTACTGTTCACTTCCCTGCTCTCTCTCTTGGCCAGAAATATGCTGGAAATAGAAATAACTACTGAATATTTAAAAATTCAAAGGTTATCAGGGCTCTCACAGAACTAAAGCTCCAGGACAAACAGAAAGAATGGTTCTGGGATCAGCTCCCAGCTGAAAAAAGAGGTGAAACCAACCCTAAGTGGATGTGAAATTGGGTTTCATTGTTTCACTGAAGAGAGGGACCTCCTCATTGAAGTATAGGGGCAGCCCTCCAGTCTCCTGTACCTAAGAGAATTAAATTAATAAATAGAAGAGCAAGAAACAGTTCTACGTTTTGAATGTGCGCTGATTAGGAGAGAGGAAGATACAGGTACTGAAAAATGACCTTTCGGTCACAGAACAAACATTCACTCTGTATGCATACATATATATATGTTCACACACAAGCAAAACCAACTGAAATCTAAAATTGGTAAAAAAGACAGATATATATACATTATTTAAACCTAAAATGATACTACAAACTATTAAATTTTGAAACTGAATTTTCTTGAATCTTCCTTTTCTTAGAATCTTCTGCTTGCTTCTAAAAGTGAATTCTATTACCTGGATCAAAACATACACTGTATAATGACAAACTTCTGTAAAATCAGTATTCCAGTGAAAAATCATGCGGTACCTGATGGGCCGATTTTCTTTACTATCAAAGAGTGAGAAGATTACTTCCAGTTCTTCTCCCAGATTGGAGCACATTAGACTCTTCATTTGAACAAAGAGATGGTGGCTGCTAGCTTGCACTGGTGCGTCTTTTTTTCGATGACGATGTTCCATCTAGAAGTATCACAAACAATACAGCAGCCAGTTTGAATTAACAGTAAAATCTCAGAAGAAAAAGACATAAAAACTGTAATACTGAGCTACTTTCTTAATCAGCATTAACTTGAAATACTTTTCTTTTTTTTTTTCGTTTGTTTGACTTTTGAACCTGAGAAGGAGAACACAAGGAAGTGACTTTCCCAGTGTTGCACTGCATCATAATTATCTCCAAGAGAAAATCAGTAACCTCTAGTAGTTTACCTTCTTACTACTCTGAAAATTCTAAGTCACTTTAAAGCTTTGTGCTCTAACAACATGGTATTTCACAGCTGGTTTACACAGTTAACGATCTGATATTCTAGTATCCAAATACTCAAAAAATACTTCTGCAGAAGACTAAGCACCAGTATTCTAAATCTAGAAAAAAAAAAAAAATCGTTTTTGGCAGACTGCTATATTGAAGCTCCTAAATTATCTTGTTTTGACTTCACAGTTTATACTTTTACTATTTTTATAACCCATTAAGAGTACGACAATATTAACTTGAACTATTTCTAACACTGTACAAAAAATAATTTTGAGCAGCACTATTTCTAAGCTACTTATCTTCAAACTGAGGTTATCATGGGCTTTTGTTTTTTCCCCTCTTTATTTCTGAAAGTGCACTCCATGAGTTCCATTACTAGCTTTCTCAGTTCTTCTTCTTCTGTATGTTTCTTCTTATGATTAATGGTTCCTCACTGTATTTCATTTAGTGCTTCAACAGGATTACATACAATTAAATATGGCTTTGAAATTGCCCAGAGATACACTGATTCTAACATTAAGAAACTACTGTTAGGCTTGACATTACAAGTTATCACCACAAGTAGTTAAAACTATAAAGAATATAATTTCAGCTCCATACAAAACTACAGCATTATATTTTTACTTTATTCTATATTTAAATAGAAAAGGTAACAAATAAAATTTAGTTAGCCTGAAGCAAGTAAGGCTCAGAACAGCTACAGTACTTAAATAAGAGCCAAAGCCCACATAAATGAATTGTTAAGTTTTCTTAGACCTCACTGGAGATTAAATCAGAATAAGAAATATCAGTGCTGGTTTCAGTAAATGAAGATGGGCTTTTATACCCAAAGGAGATCTTTCTATGCAGTTTTACTGCCATTTACATTAATATATTAGAAAAGACCAATAGCACAGTATGATTAATTGTGACAACACTTGTACCATGAGTATAAGATTATATTTCCATAAGTCTTATCCAACAGGACTCATGGGCAAGGTAAAACTCTAATGAAAAAGAGCCTCATAAGCTTTTATTGATTATTAAATTCACGTTAACAGTCATAATTTTAATGGTAACTCAGAACACAAAACTTATAACAAATAACATGTAAAATAAGCATGTGTGCACACACAGATTTGGTATCATAGAATTAACGGGGTTGGAAAGACTTTTAAGATCATCAAGTCCAACTTTTACCACAGGACTGCCAAGTCCACCACTAAACCATGTCATGAAGGGCATTACCCGATCTTTTGGTTTTTTGGACACTTCCAGGGACAGTGATTCCACCACTTCCCTGGCCAGCCTGTTCCAATGCCTGAGCATCCTTTCAGTGAAGAAATCTTTCCTGATATCCAGCCTAAACCTCCCCTGGCACAACATAAGGCCATTTCTGCTTGTCCTGTTGCTTGTCACACTTGGGAGACCAGCCCACACCTCACTACAGCCTCCTTTCAGGTAGTCATAGAAAGCAATGAGGTCTGCCCTGAGCCTTCTTTTCTCCAGACTAAACAACCCCAGTTCCCTCAGCTGTGCCTCATGAGACTTACATTCTAGGACCTTCAACAGCTTTCTGTCAAATTAAAGCACCTCATACAAATATAGATATGACATAACTGTTCAAAAGTTAACTTCTCTACTCCTAGTAAAACTCACTGCACTATGAAATACCAGCTTATTCGATTAAAAAAGTAATTTGAATAAGTAGAAGAAAGCTGCCACCAAAAGAGCAGCATGAAATTTTGTAGCAAATGTACTGAGTATCATAATCACATACCAGTCTGTAAAGCTCCGTAATGCTGATCTCTTCAGGATCCACCATAGCATACTCTTTTCTTGGAACTAAGTCAAGTCCCAGTTGTCTGTTTGAGAAATGGAATAACAGTAAGAAGTTTCTACATATAAAGAAAACAAATTAACCTGTTGCATCTACTTACATTTAACAGAAACATTCCAACAAGCAACATTAATTGGTACTCTGCAGCTGCGCTTGGGTGTTTTGACTATTCACCATTCACAGGTGATTCCTCCACTTTCTTCACTTTGTAACATTAGTAGACATGTTTTTCCAGAATTTTTAAATCTGTTTCACACTGTGGACAACGTATAATGGATATTGTCCTTTGTACTAATGTGGATATTGTTCAATGCGAATTGCACTAGTATGGTCAATTTGAATAACAACAGGAGAAAAGAAGGTAGAAACAAAATCCAAAATATTAACTTAGTTTTAATTTAGACTGGATGACATCAAAGCAGCCTGGCTTGAACACAATAATGAAATGAACTTGAACCATTAGGAATACTACTTATTTTCAGTACAGCAGCAAGCAATAAAGACTAAGAACACGCACGCGGCAGTCATGTGGAATTTAGAGAAACATAAGAGATTGGAATGTTTTTTAAAAATATGTTTTTAAAGAATAGGAACTGAGCACTTCCAAAACCATCACAATTCCATTCTGTTGGCACAAAATTCTAAGCAGCAGTTAATCACAGTTCTTCCATATGGTTAGGTATTTAGACTTTTGGGTAGCAGTAGCTGCAGAAAACCCTGAAATTCCATTCATTCTATTACTGAATAGTGCAGCATTTAGTCAGAGTTTAACTGAAAAGAAAAAAATAGGCTAAAGAAAAGACTCTGGAAATAGCTCCTGAATGCCAGAAATTATTTTAACCTTTTTCCTGCCGTTTATTTTTTTTTTTTAATAAGATAATACAATTTGCCTTAGCCCTCATTCATATTCCAATAAAAGAAAGATGCAGATCATAGTAGCAAGACATATGTTAGAGATGCCCAATTAGGAAGCAATGCCAGCCAGTATCATTTCAGCTAAGACAACAAAGTTATGCAGACTGCGTCACATCGGAATCTGGCCAGGTCTGTTTTAAAAAGATGGAAAAGAATGCTGCAGATACTCCAATGCAATTCCCTTGTAGACAGCATCACTGCTATGTAAAATAAGTTGAGGAAAAAAGGCAAAATAAAATGGCAAGTCAGTTTTCTCTGTTAAAACACGGTGGGCAGAGAAACAATGAAGGAGAAAGTCCATTAAAAAAACCCCCACAAAGTAACACCCGTCAGAAACTTGCTCCTTATTTCAACATTCTACAATGAGCCTAAAGCTGTGGCATCGTAATTAGATTACGCTATTTTCAGTTATCACTATATTTACTCACTCATTGCCCCAATCCAGACGAGCAGTGATATGTCGCTTGACATCCTTCATTCGGTCATGGGTGAGATGGCCAACAAGGACCTGCCTTCGCAGGTCTAGGATTTCATTCATTATGTGCCACAGTCGGTGAAAGAGATCCCCCTCATTCCTCTGTGAGATAAAAATATAATTGCCTTTACATCAGCTCTATAAGCTGACAATCCTAATGAATATAGATATGGAGGAGAAATTAAGAAAACTCACTGCTAATTCCCCTACTTGGAATTTTTTCTCCCCATTGTACTGTGACCATTTCACCTGCATGCGTCTATGTGTGTAAAATCGTTTCAGAGCTTACCTCAGTCCCTGTCTTTGCACCACACTCATCGCAAAATTTCACACCAAGTCCTTATGCCTCATGTTAACAGAATCTGATTTATGTGACAGGTATGATAAACATGCCACAAAAAACAGTTTCATCCTGTAGAGCTTTTTTATTCTAACAGGATGTTCATTCTGTGCTGCTGTCTCATCCAAACTGAATATGTGATCATAAAATTCAAGATTAGTTGAACTCAAACACATAAGGAGATGAAAAGGCAATAGTTCCTAGCATTCAAACTCTGAAACACAGGCTGTTAATGTTCTTTTAACTTTTTATTGTATGTATCTAACTGTACACATTATTAACCGTAATAAATAGTATATATAGACAGGATCTTGTCCAGACAGTTTTTCATCTAACTGTGAAGTAGGAGCAATTATGTGAATGCGATTGCTTTTTAAACCACATCCTCCTACTCCAAGGATATAAGAGTTAGGGGCATAAACAATTTCCCATAACAGTTTCTTCCCAAATAGAAGTTCTTTCAGCTCTTCCTTCACCAGTTCTAAGAGTTTTACTTCATGCAGTTTTTCTAAGAAACTTCAGCTTGAAGAAATTATTGCAACCTCCATTTAAGTGATGCGTCACACAAAGTTGAAAAAACACTCCTATGCAGATTTGTTCTGCTAATTCTAGACAAAAATAATAAGCCCAATTCCCTTTTCCTTCTTCCTATAAACAAATGGCATTAAAACAAAATTCAGCTTCTTCTGGTGCATAATTGCTAAGAAAAGCTAAATTCACTTAAAAGCACCATTACTGTCTGTCAGTAATTTTTATATTCCAAGGGCTCTGACGAACTGCTGTTTGACAAATCTGCTCTTTTTATTTCATATTCATTCACTTCATAAGCTCACTACAATGAGCATTAATTTACTATGTCTTGGCTTCCTGTCTGGAAAAAAAAAAGAATGAAAGCCAGCATATTTTGATCATATAGTAACAAGAGTAGTGAAGAAAAAATGACAAAAAAGAAACAACGTCAGTAAAAACAATAGGAATATATGAACTTTGTAAGGAAAAGAAAAAGGAAAAAATAGGTCACACAAATCACCTTTGAAATAGGAGCAAGAAACAAAAAAGACTTTAGAGGAATGCTGCCGAGAACCAGGCTGAAGTACAGTTTCAGAGTTTTCCATCAGAAACTAGTGTACAAAGGTTTAATTTCTACAGTTAAAAAAACAAATTAAATAAACACCAATCCAGGTGCATCTTTGTTTTCAGTATCTGATTATAAACTCTACTGAAGTAAATTACATGAATAAAAGAGACACGTTAATGTTTAACAGCACTACTGAGCTCAAACTAGCATTTTCAGGTATCCTTTCTTTTTCAAAGCATTAGAATTTGTCTAAGCTGCTTGTATCTCAAAGCACTGAGTGAATATTTAAGCAGCTGTGTTTGCATTCAGACTTAGGTCACAATGCTAAGGGACCATATTTTTACTCCTTTTGTTCCAGGACAAGACCTCCCATTATAATCTAGAGAAATTTCAAACAAGCTTTGAAGAAACAGTTTCTTGTTTCTCAGGGAACAGTTCACACTGCTTAATTAAACTTTCACTGTCAAGTTTAAAAAGATAATATTACTTGGAATCCAACAGTAAGAAATACTTATTTTGTAGGTTCTTATGTAAAAGCTTCCACTACACAATCAGCAACTGTTTCAATTGCAGGTTTCAGAAAGGTCAGCTGGTTCTGAACAGCCTCTCTGAACACAAGCCACACAATACTCCCCAAAAGGTAGCAACCTGGCTACTTCTGTACCATCCTGACTTGTAGAAGATATATTGGCACCTCTCACTGCTGTTTCTTATGTAGCAGAAGCAGCCCCCATATCAGCAGAAGGTGGCTAACCTTCTCATAATTTAAGTCATGATTATCAACTCAGCTATGAATTAAGATAAGGGGTTGGAGAATATGTAGATGCCAGTGACCAGGTTTTGATTACATTTTATGTGTACACATGCTGCCAAGTCCAAACCATGGCCCGGTTGTAATGTAGTAGATTAGAAGGTCAAATGTTAAAACTAGTAGACAATCACACTGCAAATCACAATTTTAAACTAAAATATTTTAGTTAGACCTTTAAAGACACAACTCTACAGTCAAGTGAAAAAAAACAACAGTTCAGTTAACAGAGAAAGTAGGCACAGAAGAAGGAAATTATAGCAATTATGTTTTAGATTATGATGTAGAAAAAGAATTAAATTTAAAAGATGCAGAACAGTCAGCAAAGACTGAATTTCAGTCAGAATAAAGAGAAAGATTTAACATGTTTCTTCCCATGTGTTGTAAGTACCCAAAAAAAACAATTACTACTTATGGTGGTAGCCAATTAAGAGAAGGAAATGGCAGGCTTTCTTACAGTAAAGAAATAAGTCACTGTTCTGAAACCTCTCCTAAGGCTGGTAGACTGCAGCGTGTTCACAGGAGACATGGCAGTAAAAAGCACCCTAGGGAGCTTGTATCCAAGGCGTATTTGCTAATCAAGAATCACCCCTCAGCCTCCCTCAACAATGAGGACTCAACTAACTAAACTAGAGCATCTAAACAGTTGGTATTAAATCAAAGTAATAATAATCTCAGGGTACTTGCCACATAGAGTTGTTTCCACATCGTTCCCCAGTCTCTAAGAGTTGATGTCATTTCTGTAATAACAGAATCTTCTGTTGGAATAACCATTTCAAATTGTCTGTAACATTCAGAAGAACACATGACATTACGCAAGTATTACAAATCCCGTTACAGTTACTAATATAAAGACTTCTGCCCTGCCAAAAGTGATGTCTAACAGCCTACATGGGTGATCCATCAGCCTGTGACACTTCATTAGTGTGTTTCATTTAATCTCCATGGAAAATTCTTGGGTGAAAATAAATTAATCCCCACAGAAAGTCTTAGTCCTACAGAAGTCAAGGTAGGTTTTTTGCTATGAGATAGAGCATGTCAAATACTTTCACAGCACAGTAATCCCACAGTTTCTGAGGGGATTTTGCTACTTTAGTTTAGACTCTAAACTAGTGACTGTTGCCACTCTTTTGCATCTCTGTTTCTAGAAATAAGACAGAAAATGCTGGTTTTTCAAATGAAAGAGGGCATAAAAACTCAAAGGAAAACTAGTGCAGTGTAAGTCCTTGCCTATTAGATTCTGACCAAGAAAAAAACTACGTTGGCTTGGTCAAGACCAAACTCTCCATCACACCATCATTTTACATGCCGTCATCACTGCCACTTTGTTCTCACACACAGTACATTTCAAAGGCTTGAATTCAGGCCTGGATTACTTTTCTCATTATATCATTTCTCTCTAACCACATTAGCATAACAAGGTGAGAGCCCCTGTCCACAATGCACATGGCCTGAAGGGGAAGCATACACAAAGAAGAAAAGAAAGGCAACAAAGGTTGAACTCCTTGCAAGTACCATTGTGGTGTCTGCTACCAAATACTTATCCGTCTTTATGCTTTGTTCTATTGTGATGTTTTACAACAATTTCATTTCACTGAAGCTTCAGTTGTATCTACAACCACTTTTAAAGGAGAAACTACCCTACGGCATGACAAACCACATGTGGCTTGAACTCCATAGCGAACAATGGTGTGTTTAACAGTAACAATATAAGCCTTTTTTTCTCTTTTAGTATGATTCCAGTCTTCATGATTATTAATTTTTGCCAATTACAAATAATGGACCTTCTTCTCACTCATTCATGCTCCTAAAGTAAAGCTCACCTACACCTGATGTTTAGGCATCCAACTATTATGGTGAGAAATGTCCTTACCTAAATAAGGTTTCAAACTGTTACGTATCAGTTCTCAATTAATAAATCCAAATAAATAATACAATGTGAATGCTCCCAAATTAAGTAAAACTTCAGAAAAAAACTCTGTTGAACTAAAATCACTGACAAATTAAAAAGAAAAAATAAGCAATACTGTCATGGCAAGTATTACACTGAAAAAAAAAAACAAACAAAAAACTAAGCAAAAACCAGTGTTTTATTTAGTCAGAACTTTTGAGTTCCAAAAAATTTTAAACTAATTTTAGCAAATTGTTCTTGTTTCTTATTAACTCCTCGAAAAATGAAAAGAGATCAGCTGTTGCCAAAAATAACTATTGTCTCTCCACCTGAAGGAAAGAAATGAAGGAAAAAACACCTCCAACGATAGCGCTAGTGAAACATTCTGCCCTTGAGCTTTTATGCTATTTTACTGTATCTGTGTGCCGTGGTACAGCTGCTGTCCTCAAAGAAGACAACCAATCTTAAACAGCAGGTTATAGCCAGCTTGTTATAGCCAGCTTCTGTACAGAATAACTTTTTTCTAATTAAGGCAATACTGTTGTCATGGTTTAACCTTTTTCAAGCAAAACTTACCAACAGGAAGTGAAAACATGTAATTGTTTTCTCTGTCCTTTAGACAATACAGGCTGATAGTTCCAACCGTGCTCCAGGTCTTTGCAAAATACCCTTGCTCCAAACTTATGACCATGGAGGAGTATCAGGTTAGCTAAGGACAAACATTTCAAGTCCTGTGGCAGTAAGCTGAAGTCAAGATATTAAATAACAAACTCATTACTTTACCTTATAAGCAAAAGACTTTTGGTTCAAGTAACTGACCATGTTTAAATATTTGAACCAGAACACTTCACTTACCCTTTGTTCTTAACACAGGCATTTTTCAAGTGAATGTAGTTGGATGGAAATATGCCCTGGAAAATAAAACGGCTTATGTAAAAAACGAAACAAAACCTCTTGCCTTACATGAGTTTGGAGTACCATTTAGTACCATGCAAATGCATGCTGAATTAAAAATCCTCCAAATAATTACCAAAAAACTTGCAAAAAAAAATGAGATACATAGTCAGCATAGATCTAATGGAAACTAAAATGCCACATTCAGCAGAGGTTAAATCCTTCAATGCTTCAGAAAATTAGAAGATAAACAGGTGTAGAACATGTAGAAGACTGCTTAAGAGCTCATTTATACTAGATACTTTTATTAATTATTCCCACCTTGATAAGAAACAGATCAACTGGAGGGGGGGGGGGTAATGTCTTAACAACAGCATCCTAAAAATATTATATTCAGATTAGGATTTCAAAATGAAACAAAAAATTACAGTTAACAAAGTTCAATAAAAATGAAGTTTTATTTGGTGGCTATTATGCTCTGCAGTGCACAGGAAAGCTATGGTAGATCCCTACCGAAGAGCCTTTTCTAGTTACTTAAGTGGCCACCACTCTTCTTTTGAACAAGCAGCACTCCTGCCACAGTTCTGCAGCTCTTACAGCACACTAACCTACATGAATCAGAACAATACACAAAATGAAGCAACACAGCTTCAAGCTTCTGGCTCAGAACATAATATGCTACAGCTTGTTACATAATGCAGCAAGGGACTACACATACAGGGTCTCTTCACAATAAACACAGCTGCATACAGCTTTCCTTTGTGATGATGGTGACCCATTTTCTTTTAACGCAGGCATTAGAGCTTTGACGAAAGCGCATCTACTGTGTTGAGACAATTGCCCCTACTTGTCTGTAATGTAAAGCAGCTCTGAAGAGCATCTCCCAAGGACAGTAAGATGTACAGCCTTGCACTTGTACCAGTGTGCTAGAAAACAGGACCGCTGCATATGCATGCTTACTGTGGAGCAGCTATCACAGAATATTTCTTTGAGTGTCAAAGCTGGCAGAATAACAAGGGAAGAATCTTGACAGAGCAATACCAATAACAAGTGGAGTTACAAGGTGCTCTTACTATTTTACTTTCAGAGAGACTGCTTTCAAAAATCCGATTCAGAAAACTGTTTGCCTTCACACTAGGAAAGCAGAAAATACATCTCATTTCTTCACACATCAAGTCATGTTTAGAAAACCTATTCATAACTTCTATCAACACATTTGACAGACCACAAAGCAAGACTGACAGCAAGCATGTGTTAAGAATTGCAACAAAAGACATAGAAGAAGCAATAACAAAATCCCAACTGCTCATGTCTTATAGATCAAATTGCAATATGCATCAATGAAGTCAAAGTAGTAAACATCAGATTAGACTCTGTGGCTAAATTTATTGTTCACACTGACCTTCTATATAAAGTAAAGGGAATTTATGTGAGCAGATACTGCACGCCCAGACACAAATGGCCAATGACTTACGATAAGAGCGCCTAGAAACTTTTGAAATTAACGTATCTGTGCCCTATTCTGCAGCTGAAGAGGCTTGGAAATGAAGAAAAGCAAAAATAGCAAAGCTCACAATGGAGGTTAAAGAAGCAACAGAATGGCTTTAATAACACTAAAAACTCTAGTACTGTGTTGATGAAAAAAAAAAAAGAGGAAATCTTAAAATGATTTCCCATGTAAAAACCACAATCTTTACAGTCACAGAGGCAAGTTTACAGGAGAGATTAAGAAAACAGCAAGACAAATAAGATACATAAAGCTTGAACATGAACAAATGCTGAAATATGAATTTCCTAGTATTTCATGTCTGAATGCAGAAAAAAAAAAAATCAGTGAAGTCTGGATTAGAGTACTATCAGCTATACTGCTGTGGAAATCAAAGACTACACATCAAAGAAAAATAAAATGAACCATGTATTTTATATGACAATACACAGCTTTTCTTCAATTGATAGTCCGCATGTGGCTCCTATAAACTCACTGCCTCCACTGACTGCTCTAAATTAATTCATAACATCAAGAAAAATAGTCACAGTCTAGTCAATTTTTCCAGCAGCATTTACAATTTGTATTCTCAGTAGTCTTTTCCCCCCAACTTATCTTCCTCTGAGTTTGCAATCTAAAAATCTGAAATAAAAGGAAATTCAGCAGAGCCTCATTCTAACACATAGGAACATTTCAGAAGTGTAATCCATGTCAAAACCTAATTAAAGCACTATCAATAATACTTAACACTAAGCTCTAGTTTTCTTCTAGAGTAAATATCATAAACTTACATGGAGACTACAAACTTTTAAAAAGTAAACAAACGCTGTAGCCAAAGAACGCAAAACTGTAATTGACCTTTACCTTAACATTGGGGTTTTTTAAGGCAAATCCTCTGTACCATCCTGTGAAGAAAGAACATTTTGTTTTGTAAACTACGTAAATCTTTTCCATATGTAAACCAGATTTTGTCTTTCCCTTTTGGACAGATATGATAACTACATGGTGCCAACAGACGGTACTGACTTAAAAGGTTTTTCATAAAATGAAAGATATTTTGCTCAAACCAGCTCACATTCAGAGGACAATTTACACAATTTCAGGTATCACTCTTTAACTGTGTATCCTTTAGGTAATGTATTAAGGAGGCAGATTATGAAAAATAAGCAACTTTATTTCTATTACTAGATAATGAACATTTGCTAAAATCATTAGCATTCTACTCACATTAGTCCCTGCCCATGGCAGGCGTGTTGGAACCAAATGATCTTAAAGGTCCCTTCCAACCAAATCATTCTATGATTCTATTGTCTACCCCACCACAGAGGCTGAAGAGAATGTCTACACTGCTTTAAAATTTAAGCTTATTACTTTGAACCCATTTGAAAGAGCTTTGGTGGCCGCCAGACTTCCCTTGGAAATCCCTAGCAAGCGGAAGAATCACAATAAGAATGCCTTGTTGTTTTAACTGTTACTCTCTACAAATGTTTATTAAACTGAGTGATTAAATAATAAGCTGCAAATTAATTATTATAGGGATTACAGCTCACTAGAATTGTCAAAAAAAATTAAGAGGTCAAAATGTATTATATTATTCATTTCAAAAAGTGCTAGTTGAAGGAAATAAATGAATGGTAATGGGGTTCAAATCAACACTATGTGAAACTTTGTTATTGAAACTCCAACCTGGTGAACTCACCATCACATTTCTCTAGTATTTGAACGGTGTCTCCAATCTCCAGTGATAGGCCATGTGGGACTGTCCCTCGAAAACCAGCTATTACTGAAAAAGATAATAAGTTTCAATTGGTTACAACGTTAAAATATAAATATTCCTCTTGCTAACAAAAACAGGGAAAGTTAAGTGCTTCCCTTTATGAACAAACAGGCAAAGGTTAAGACACTTCTATGAGCAGAAAATTTAAAATACAGGACTTGGAAAAAACCTCCAAACACTTAAAGACCTACTATACATGAATGGAAAACTTGTACTGTGGAACTCTGTTAGACAGAACATAACTACCCTGAAGGACAGAAACTGGTTTATTCCAAATGCTCACATTAACACATATGAGACCTCAGAATTTTGCAAGCTGAAAGTGATAATATTTTTGTTTCCATCTATACCACCCACATGCCACAAAAGGAAAACTTTATTTCACATTTGCTTAATGGATGCTGTAGACCAAACACTACACATAATTCCAAGTGAGAGGAAATTGCTAGGGAGTAGCGACCACTAAAGCATGCTGATCACTAAAATATGTTAAGTGCACATGCTGTCTCCCCTGCAGCCTCCATGAAGCCAGTGAAGGGGAGGTCATGAGCACAGGCTTGGACAAGAGTAACAGAAATGGGCTTCCCTTCCTGGAGATAAAACATGCCTCAGAAGCAGAATGTCTGCCAGGGCACTGATGATCCCAAATACTCACAAAAGTAAAAAATTAACTCATATTGATAGTGCTAAAAAAAAAAAAAAAAAATAAAAAATAAAAAAATAGCAATTCAGCTATTCAAGCCTATGCTTACTGTATCTGAAATTCTGAATTAAAATATTGCCTAATTCAGGCCAGGCCATGAGACAGCAATATTGATTTTGGTTCTCTGTATTGTAATGCTCTTTTGGAGCTCAATTTAGAAGTTGAAGAGGAAAATGGCCTTCATGAAGTCTTTTAGAAACTGAGTTCAAGTATCAGCATGGCTGTGCATTAGTGGCCTAACAGCAGTCTTGCTGCTATCAAATACAGAATCACTGAATGGTTTGGGTTGGAAGGGGCCTTAAGATTATCTAGTTCCAACCCCCCTGCCATGGGCAGTGATGCCTAACACTAGACCATATCACGCAAGGCTCTGTGCAACCTGGCCTTGAACACGCCTAGGGATGAAGCATTTATCACATCTTCGGGGAACCTATTCCAGTGTCTCCACCACCCTCACAGTACTGAACTTCTTCCTCATGTCTAACCTGAACTTCCCCTGTTTAAGTTTGAACCCGTTACACCTTGTCCTATCACTACAGTCCCTAATGAAGAGTCCATCCCCAGCATCCCTATAGCAACCCTTCAGATACTGGAAGGCTGCTATGAGGTCTCCACACAGCCTTCTCTTCTCAAGGCTCAACAGCTCTAACTTTTTCACCTTGTCTTCATACAGGAGGTGCTCCAGTCCCCTGATCATCCTCATGGCCCTCTTTGGACTTGTTCCAACAGTTCCATGTCCTTTTTATGTTGAGGACACCAGAACTGCACACTGAGGTCTCACGAGAGCAGAGCAGAGGGGCAGGATCACCTCCCTCGACCTGCTGGTCATGCTCCTTTTGATGCAACCCAGGATATGGCTGGCTTTCTGGGCTGCAGGCACACACTGAAGCCCACTCACATTCAGTTTTTCATCAGTTAACACTCCCAAGTCCTTCTCCGCAGGACTGCTCTGAACCACTTCTCTGCCCAACCTGCATCTGTGCTTGGGATTGCCCCAGCCATGATATCCACCCACCCAGAAAGGAAAACCCAAATCTCACAGTGATGTAAAAAACACACCAGCTAGGAGGTGTAAGAACAAATCTTCACATGTAAAAGCCAAAAGGAAACCCCATGGGTACAGATACACTTACAAAGTAACTGCTCTTCCATCAAAGCACCTGCAAGATTTTGAGTCACAACAATCCATTTTGGTGGCTTTTGCCTGCTGTCAGCTCAAACATAACCTGTCACCCACTGCCTGTGTTTGTCACACTGCTCATCAAAAGCAGGAGGAAAGATTAGCTGTCAGCAACCACAGAAACTGAAAATTCATCTGTAAATCTTTGCCAGAAAGTTCCAGATTCTAGGAGTAAACAAACAGGATATGGTTTATGCTACAGGAGGGCATGCATAAAAATGTATGAAAAGCATTTTTGCCAAATCTTTATTCTGAATCTGAAGGTTCCAAAACTCACTGAATTTAATCATCACTAAATCATCACTGTGCTTTACCCATGGCCTGTATCTATGTCTTAAACCCTGTGAGATTATGTGCCTGGTAAGTCCTCAAGAGTATGGTATACGTGATCAGTATTTGCAGTACTGAGCTTCCTCATCTCCCTGCCTCACGTGTATTGAGTAAACTTGTATTCATTTTGGTGTTCCTCCAGATCTCCAAGGTACTCACACAGAATTAGAATATCCTGAGATAAGCATTATGAAATAAGGGCTATGAAATAAGAACAGCTACTTTCATCCCCCCCCATGATAAAAGCACACTATTTTTAGAGAGGGTTAGCTTCAAGACTAAGCTTTCAAAAAAATTAGTCTGAAAGTCGAAAAATGAAAATTTTTCAACTAATTCTCATACAAGATCCAAAAACTATATCTAAATTCCTCTGTGGCACTGGAATGCTGAAGAGCCATTCTGGCCACTTTTCTTGCTTGCAAGAGTCACAACTGAACTATGAAGCCCAGCAAAATAGCACCTACAGGCACTGAAATAAAATTAAAGAATTACCAGAAGCAGCATGCAAAACCAAACCAAATCCTTGTGTGTTACTACACTTGTAAGTATACACTTCCGAGATGTCTTATTTTTAAACTCCATGAGATAAAAATAATGACAGTAATTTTTTCTTTAAGAGCCAATATAACCTGTCACATTGTTTTGATCTGACTTTGCTGTGACATTCAATTTTTATTACTTAGTTACTAGATCTGTTAGAGATCTTTTTTTTTTTTTTCTTTTTATAGAAGTTTCAAAGAAAAACTTTTAGGACAAAAAAAGATTGAAATCTGACACAATGTAGAAAATAGCTAGAACTCATTTTAGAGTATGTATAGAAGAAAAAAAATTATACCTTGAAATATCTCCTAGAAGGATAGCCTGCAGAGTACCAGGGAAAGAAAGAAAAGAAATGAGGGCAATACCTGCACCACTGGGACAAGCACATTCACCAGACTGACTCACAAAACTCAGGGTGAATTACTGCAGAGGTCTTGCAGTGAGGTCAGGCTCAAAACAGGTATCCCGTGGTCTTTGGCAATGCCTCTCTAAAGACTGTGGACTGCAGAGCAGCAGAGTTTAGTGCAAAGCACAGAAATCCACAGATAAACTTATCACACACATGTTTACCTGGCTAACTTTCTACTAATCAAGTCACGCCACAGAGCTGGGACTGAGGCAAAAGGTGGCTACTCAAGCCTTGTTAGTTTACCTGTGGCATATATGCATAAGTAGACTAAAGGGAGAATAGTGATGAAGTCACAGAAGAAGGCAGTTACTGTTCCACCAGAGAAGATTCCAGGTTTTAGCAGTTCAGCTGAGACTCTGGGTTCTTAAGCAAGCCATGATATTAATTTGATGCCCTAAACCTCCAATGGCCACATTGTTCTGTAGCACTTCATAGATGTTCCTTAATTCTTTCTCCTAGTAGTAGTAAGTATACAATTAAACACTCTGCAGTGACCATGGCTTAAGGCATTCTCAACCTAACTTCAGAGCAGTACACATTTATCATACTCATAGAACTGGACTTTTTTATATAAACAGCATTCACCGCAACAGTTGAAAAATAATTAAAAAATCTGTAATAAATTTAATCAGGGAACTTCTAGCATTATACAGTTATTATACTAGTTAAAACAATCATTTACTCTTGCATTTTTCCTTTATGAAGGGAAAATTGAGCCTGTTCTTACACATTTTTTTGATTGATGAGTGTATAAATCACCTTTGAGGAAGGCTTTGATTCAGTAATCTTTATTGCAGAAATGTAAAAAGCTATCCTTTGATATGTACTTATGGATCATAAACAAAACAGACATCTGGCACTGTAAGCAGTGGCAGAAAACGCAGTGTTAGAGACAGCACATAAGCAAGACAGACATTAAAATGCAAACAAAAGAAATCAGTCCAAGGACTCTTCTCAGGATACTGTCTGTAAACTCATGTCTGAAGCTACTGACCACATGCATGCAATGCAAGCATCCAGTGATACAGCTCTCAGTATTATGTGGCACAAGATTCTCCTGAGCCAGACATGGTATTTCTGTGCTCAACAACCATTGATGGATTTTAAGTCTTTGAATTTTGTCTAACCAGGCTTTATATGCGTCATAATGTCAGTGTCCACAAACTCACAGTGAGTCTAAATATGCTGCATGGCAGAAAAGTCTTCCTTTTGTTTTATAGTGCCACCTAAAATTCATTTTCATGTCCCCTTGTCCTCGTAGGGAAGTTTGAATAAATAGACTTTTATCACCCTCTCTGCACCTTAGCTGTATCCTCTCCAGGATGAAGCTTTTTCTCCTCAAAAGAAGCTGAAGAACCTTTCTAGATTTTTAAACAGCAGAATGTTTAGAAGCACAAGAACACAGAAGCATACAGCTTTTTTAATGCAGAATGGCCAAAGCTTACTGCAAAAGGCCATGACATGCAGTGAGCTTTGCCTGCATATGAATTGATTTGGATAGAGTGGCACAGTAACACAGCTAAATGCTCATGCTTCTAATATATGAGTTAATTTGGGCATCTGCTCAGTAATGTGTTGTGCTGCCTACAGATACCCTAGGAGGCTTGCTGCAAACCAAAACCAAGCTAACAGTGACAGAAAAGCAGATAGGATGGAGTAGAATCAATCTGATTTCCTTTCAATAAACATGATATATAGATATATATGAATGTTGTTTTCAATAACAGAAGTGATCCTTAAATATCTTACAGATTACTTAAGATAAACACTCAAATTTATATTGAAATGAAAGAATGTGAGTTTTCTTCTCTGCATACATACACCACAATTAAAAAGATCAAACACATGGTTGGACTTTATGATTTTAAAGGTCTTTTCCAACCTACTTGGTTCTATGATTCCACTATTCTGTGATAGCTCAGTCATGACCTGGATGAGAGCCCAGGACTTGTGAGCCACCTGTGGCTTTTGAACACCTTGAGTGCTGCTCATGTGCAGCAGCCAATTGTTCCTAAGACACAAGTGGTTGCACAGAATTTTCCTAATAAGAATATTCATTGAATAGCTATGCATGAAAATACTTCAAGGCACATCAAAAAAGTTTCTATCAATGTCCAGGCTTTGAAAATACTATATAAGGTAGAATAGTCAGATGCAATCTCTTCTTCACTGGACCGAAAAAACAAAACAAGACCATCTGGAATTCCCAGTGCTAATGGCAGCAGCTATCTATACAGATAAGGCAAATGCCAAGCCTGAAATACACAAAGGAACAGAGAGCTGCAGCAGACTGTATTCCCTCCTGTGCTGATCTGAACATTTGAATTCAGTGAAGTAATCACTTTCAAATCCCTGATTACAATGCTTCCAAAACCTCTGGGATGATTCTAACACACATAATCAGTTTAGTGTGGCTGTCTGAACAAGTGTCAAGCTCTCCTCATCCTGCATCTCAGGTACAGGCAGGAACTTCACGACCTCTTTGATAATAGCTTGACTGGTTCTCCCAATACTTGCATTTTTGCTAACTCTTTCCTTTCAATATCCTAGCTATTAGGCACTAAATCTTAGAAAAACAGCATTAAAAGTTACAAGTGAAGGCACCTATGTGCTGTTGAGAATGGCTGCCAATCTAGAACACAAGAACTGGAGTAATTCCGCATGTACCACAAGGGTCTCTGCCCTCACAGGTATGAGATTTTATCAGTTGTTTTTCTTCTTCTATCAAGATGAAAAGCTAGTTAAAAAGATAAAAAAAGAATAGCTAGTTAAGCCTTCTGTATTTCTTGAACACCTGCAGCATCTTGTTGTGTCAACATCTTGTCCCTGCAAGGGACATTTGTTCTTTGATTTCCATTAGTTCCAGCACCAGGAATTTAATAGCAAAAAGAAAAGAAAACAAACAGATCCTTACAAATCTAGAAAATCTTACACACCTTAAAGTCTGCAAATAGATGATACAGCTCCTCCCTATGAGTTTTCTCAGGGGTCTCCTTTAGACAGTAGAAATGTTAATGTTAAAACCTGTCAGAGGCATCATAACAGAAGGCAAGGCGGATGCAGTACAATCAGGTATAGATTTCATGCATTCAATCTAACTGTAATAAAGAAACTAGTCTACATGCAGTTCAACCAGCTGGTCTCATTTACAATTCTCTAATGTAAAGCTACAGAAGCAGCATCAATGCACTAGAACTGCCACCCTGAACAGTAAGTGTGGATTAGGTGCCATTTCAATTCATTACTTGGAAACAGTAACAAGTTTAAAAATCCAGCAAATAGAAAGGAGTAAGTGGAAGAAAGCAGATTATGCCAAAATGACATTAACTTTCAGAACAACCTTTTTTTAATTAAAAGTAACTGTGCTACTCACTGTGACTTTTATTAAGACTAAGTATTTCCAAAGTTTGAGACATTTTTAAACTTTAAGTAATTGCCTTAATTTTTAATAGCACAACCAAGGAAAGGAGTTATTGCTATTTAACTTAAACTTGAAAATCTCTTCATGTTTTGATCATAGTCTTAGAGGAACCAAAGTTTCTGATTAAAATCAAATAATCCATTAGGGGGGTTTGTAACTTCCTGTAAGCGAGGTGTGGTAAAGAAAGGAGGTTAATGCATTCCCAGCTCAAGTGCATCATCCAAGGTCCATCAAAGCCAACAAAGCCCTGTGATCACAAGTACCAGACCTCATGACAAATCTTCCATGCATTTTGGGCCTCATTAAAGCTTGACGTGGTACTCACCAAAAGTCCCCAAAAGTTGAATTTAAGAGATACAAAATTCTACATGATTTCAAATTCAGATCCATATGCTGGAAGGTTTGCTGGCTACCTGTTTTACTCCTACAAACCTCAGGAAGCAGAAACTGAATGGGAAGATTAAATGCCTCACATAACTACAGACAGAGGAGAATCTCACAGAAAAGACTTAAGTTTTGTTTAGAATAATAGGAAGATGATTATTTTAGAGTAAGCTTTGGATAGATAAGCACATCCTTACAATTTCATGATAACTTAATGTGAGAACATATTGGGGGTGTTGGTCAATGAAAAAATCAACATGTGCTGGCATGTGCGTGCCCGCAGCCCAGAAAACCAACCGTATCCTGGGCTGCATCAAAAAGAGCGTGACCAGCAGGTTGAGGGAGGTGATCCCACCCCTCTACTCTTCTCTCGTGAGACATCACTTGGAGTATTGTGTGCAGTTCTGGTGTCCTCAACCCAAAAAGGTCATGAAACTGTTGGAACAAGTCCAGAGGAGGGCCATGAGGATGATCAGGGGACTGGAGCACCTCCCATATGAAGACAGGATG